>BRZM01002688.1:0-16317 GCA_033238685.1 Lates japonicus | reverse complement strand
CGAAGTTACAACGAGTTGCCAGCCACGGTGAGTTCAAATTAAAGATACTCAGTTTACACCATAAAACAGAGAAAGAGGTTCACTTTGTAGTTGAATAACAATGCGCCGGTTGCCTGTTGATTATTGATCGATCTGTTAATCGGCAATACACAACTTGCACGGCGATTTGAGCCCGCCGATGAAACAGACCCATTTTTCCAGTTTATACTGCGATTCATTTTTCTTGTTGCCGACATCAGCGCAGCCGTCTGCTGGCGCACGCACGTACTGCGTGAGGTGGCCCCACCCCTTCCCTCAATTATCACGACACAAAAGCGAATTGGCGCCGAGTGCCGATATGACCCGCCTGGTGCCAGAGCCAGCCCCATCGATAATGCAAAGATACAAGAAGAGTCATCCGTTTCGCATCTGAGAATGTGTGACCCAGTGCCGTCTTCTTTGAACAAAATTGTCCACACCGTGAGTTCAAAGAGCGATGCCCTTCCTGCCCTCTCTCCGCATTCCTCGACCAGCCAGACCACTATTCAGCCATTCCTTTTATCCGAGCTCATCTCTTCTTAAACAGGTCCAACATGAGAGCTAAACACCAAGACAATCATTCTTCATCCATTACCCCTTAATTGGTTTACGGCGAGCGAAGGCCAGGGCGAATTATCAAGAGTTGGCCGAAAGCCAGCCATCAAATGGCAGCTTTTTAAACATGATTCTCAGATTCAGGGCAGCACTTGACACTGTGGTGGCCAGCGCTAATTACCAGCCGCCCCGGATGCCACGTGGGCCTGCTGCCCGCCGATTGTCCGCCGGCTTTATTATTGCAGGACATACAACAGCCAGCAGCAGCCTGAGGCTCAGGGCTCGTCATTACATAGCACCACTGCCCGACCAGCTCCAACACTTCATCTCTGGTCGACAGGATGAAGCGAGCGAAAGAGACAGAAGGAGGAAGAAAGAGAGTGAGAGAGTACGCAATCGGCGTTGAAAATCAACTGAAGATTAAACTCAGTAAGCAGATCGTTAATAACGACTCCATAACCCGAAGCCGAACAGCCTTCTGGATTGCTTCGTGCTCCTTCAACACTGCTCACCAAACCAAGGGCACCGGTGATAAGAGGAGCCGTACCGTAGCCAGCCCCCCCGGGCTGGGCGTGACATCTTCAGCCTGCCGTCACTCACTGCGAATCATCTGCTGATCCTCCTCGAGCAGTGAGGCAGAGGCATGTGTGTGAGGTCGCTGGCTGGTGAATCTTCTCCACCATCTTCCTCGGGTCCCCCCGCTCCGCAGCAGCCCCGCACACAGTGACCAAGATTCGCATAGCCGAGGCACAGACACCCGCCGCACATCTCGGCAGTCGTCACAAGAAAGGCTCAATCGCCCAAATTGTCGAACAGTCCCTCTTTCCCTGCGCGTTACGTCATCAGGCACACACAGGAATGCCTCAACGTACGTGGCGCACCAACGCGCGCGCAGCGAGAGGTCGCCCGCCACCAGGCCAGCAGCGCCTGTAAAGCCCTCGGTATGAAGAACGCCCACAAACAACATTCCGCTGTCGGAGATAGCCCACCGACAGGACAGACCTGCTCTCCTGTATTTTACGTTCACAGTCAAGGGGTCATTTCAGAACTTAGTTGCAGAGGCGGTGGTGGTCGTTAACCGAATTTTCAGTGACGTTTATCAAACAAAATCTGGTCAAACCAGGAAAATAATGTCCATCTGGCAATTCGCTGGCAAACTTCGCACAGCAGGTCGTTCATTTCTCAGATCCTCACAGTACCTGCCGAAGCACAGGTCGCACCAGCGCCCGCCAGTGTCGATCGCTTTCCCCTTCTCAAGAATCAAGAAGAGCGTTCGATCAACCAGCCCATCTTCTGCCACGGGAAGAAACGACCGCGCAACGGGCGGCGCACCGACACCGGTCAAACACGTTCAACCATTGTCCCCAGTCTGACGATCAGCGGTCACCAATGCAAGTCAAACACAACAAACACCACGCCGGTGTTCGTGGAAGGCGCCAGACTTCCACTGCGGCGCATGCCTTTATTTGGCCCCTGAGTCTGCAACCAAAGACGCCGCGTACACACCGCGCGCCCACAGAACAAGACGCACCCAGCCTCATCTCCGCCGCCAGCGACAGGTTCATCAGCCCTCCAGCACTAGTGAGAGTACCGAGGACCAAGATCACGGTGATACCATAGGCTCGCCGAGGTCGACGGGTTGTAAATCCCGACAAAACATAAACACCTCTGAGCCCACGTTTTCATTTCGGTGCACGCACAGATAGCAGCCCAGCTTGTTCGGCACGGAATATTACGCGATACCTTCAGCGCAAAGATACCGAAGACAGGCATAAATTTTTCGCAATATTGTTGCAGAAAGAGGAATGCTTCACATCTTTCACGCACCACGATTTATCGTTTCAAACACGAACACCCACTACCCAGTCAACTTGTGTTTGAGCGCGTGCAGCCGTGCGGACCGTCGGCAGGATGGGTCATGGAACGATGTAATGACCACCGGTCAGCTAACCATCACAGCAGCGTCAACAGGGTGCAGCTGCCTGTCAACTCCAGTTGTACGCGCACATTCCGCCTGACATGAGTGTGCGTGCGGCGGGCGTGACTACAACGGCCCCGCTTCGAAGCCGTCCTCATCGCCGTGTTTGAAGTCATCTGGCACGTTGCTCAATCGGTGAATGGAGTATACCATCTCACTCTTCTTCTTTCTTCCAGGCCAAGGGCAACCATAAGCGGCACGAAACCTGGCAGGGTTTCCCAGAGCCATTGAGTTCAGGAACACCAGCGGAGATTTTGAACCAACACGTCTCAACTGTCAGCACTAATCGTCTCGTTCATCTTCACCGACCATCCAACAGTCAGCATCTGTTTACGCTGATCTGCTGTTTAGTATTCCTCCGCCGTTCTCAGTGCCTTTAGTTGTCCAGCTGCGGTGAGCCCCATCGCACAGCCAAAACGTGCAAAACACATTGTAACAGAAAAACACGTGCAAGAGCGCAACACAGCGAGGTGCTATCACACGCACGCACAACACGAAAACACACACACAGCCAGAGTCTTCGCGCCTTTCCCCCATTTTTCCGCCCCTTCACCAGCGAGTTAAGAGGTGTTTGCGCAAAGCCGATGTCGCTGGCAGATTCGGCGGTCGCCGATGCACGATGAATGCCGCACAGTCCCCTCAGGCCTCGAACAAAGTCGTCTAATGAATGAACATGGCAGCCTCGTTCGTGGTTGCCAACGCACACTCACAGTTTATATAGAATAACCGAAGTTTCTGTGAGAGAGAGCAACGCATTACAGAAATTTCAGTGAGATCGGTGAACTGGAGGTTACCTGCCGCCCACAGCAAGTCAGAACATACGAAGTGTTGTGCCTGATACCGTTACAGTCGTTTGGGTTGTACGAAGCGAAAGAATTTCATCAGCAAAAGTTTATTTTGGCGTCGTTGACTGACGTTAACTTGGCAGAGCCTGACCGATCCCAGTGCCTGAACCGCATCTCCATGTCAACCGACGCCTGTTAACGTGCTTCAGCAAATACAACGCCTTTCCTTCCGGGGAACAGTTCAGCCTGCGGTACGCAACCCAGCCGAACGCCCCTTCGCGGAGCGATTGCCGAGCCATCAAACAGCCACCCCTCTCCACCGCGTGGTGACACATCACCAACACGCCTATTTTGGCACGGTCGAGCAACCCAGCCCCGCCGTAATCCTTCTTCAGCCAGGTCTTCCAGACACCGACGATTTGTAGTCCACAGTTCCACGATGGTTATTTTCGTGCCGTTCAATTACAAACGCACAGCGGTAACTGATTTCGCATCCGGCTTCCGTGGAGTTCGCCCTCCTCAACTCATATCATTGGCAAAACGATAAACGAGAAAAATCCTCACACCCAGAACTGGCACGCCCACGACAACGTCCGACGCAACGCACGGAAGTGTCCGGCTCCGCGGCTGAACAGCGGGACGACGCAGCAACGTTCCTGCAGCTTAAAGTTAAAGACTGGTGACCGGTGATTGCGGCGTCCGCGGCCGCAGGATCGATGGCAGCGTCCTGCTTTAATCACCGGGCCAACCGGCCTGCCCAGGAACACGTGCCGCCGAACAGACGTCAGCGGCCACCACCGACCAGCAGTCTCGCCTCACCCTCCAACCTCAGTCCCGACCACCGCATTAACCATCAGGTTCCGCGCATCGCGCCATTATTCACGCACGTTAGTCATCAGTAACAGTTGTAACAAGCCTGCTTCTTCCATACTTTCCGCTCACCAGTCATGAATGATGTGACGATGGTTCTGTTCTTCCGGACGTTCGTCTCGAAATGCGCAAAAGACACCATGACCAGACGTCAGTGGCAGTCCGGAACACACCACGCAGCATCACACCGCTCGCCAATGACATCTCCACCACTGACCTGTCATTACCGCAGCTATTCCGCGAACGAAGCCAGCCCGCCGCAGCGACTTGATATCTGCAGCAGAAAAACGTCTGGTCAGACGATCTGCCGCCACGCATGCACGTGAGTGATTAGAGACGCCCATCTCTGCCTGATTGGTAGAGCACCGTACTGCATTTTTCCCTTCTTTCCTTTTGTGGTCAGCCAATTGCCACCGGTCGAATGACAGACCGCTCGAGGCGTCAGAAAACGCCACCAGCGCTGTCCAAGCTCACCCCTGGCTCCACCCCCCCTGCCTCTGGGAGTTCCATCTCCTCCTTCTGTTGTAGCAGCATGCCTTCTGTTTGTATTGCCGATTTACTGTTGGCTTTTTAGAGTCTACGCATGATGGAGGATACTGTCAGTACAGGATTACGTCTTTATTGAAAGAATGTTAGTCAGACAACATTAGCATCATCCGCGAACTGGCGGAGTCCAACACAAAGCCTTTACTAGACCCATAACTATGGATGATTACTGGTGTCATTTAGTCTGACCAATATTTTCTTTCCAATAAAAGACCAGCTAATTCTACCTGTACTATTTAATTGTCCCATCCTATAAACATGCATGGACAAGTGTGTCAGCAGTAAAGTCAGCTATAATGCAAACAGAGGGCATGCTGCTGCAACTACAAGAGAAGGAGGGGGGGCTGAGGCGGGGGCTGATTTCTACCAACTCCCCAAGGAGGGAAGGCAAGGGGGAAGTGGTGAGGGGTAAACTTCAGACAAACACTGTGCGCTTTGTTTGTTTTTTTTCCCAAATCACTGAAAAACTAGTTCGTCATCCATTCTGACCCGACAAATATCTGTACAATTGCTGGCTTACAAAAAAAAAAAAAAGAAAAAGAAAAAGGAAAAAATACAATGCAATTACTCCCCTACCAATCAAAAACAGAATTAAACAAGAGCTTGTCCTCTAATCACCCCACATGGCTACATGTAGCCGTCATCCACAACCAAAGACATTTTGTCCTACTTAATAGATATCATCTCAAATCATCAAGGTATGCATTTGATAGAGGGAGTGTCATTTGGGTCTTTGCAGTATGAGCAAATTAATTGTTAGAATATGTGCAGAGCATGTACAGTGTGTCTGTATGTGCATATTTATCAGTTTCTCCACTGACATCTGATCATAGGTGTCATTCTTTACTTTTATTTCAAGGAACAGACACGATCAGAGAAAACTTTGAACCATCATCACATCATTCATAATGACTGAACTTGGAGCAGAGGCAGTGTATTGGAAAGAGCGAGAGAAGCTATTTGACAGCTACTGAGTAGCTCCCAACATGCTTTGTGTGGAGTGCAAACATGTATGCGCATCTTCAGCGTTCCCCAGGTGAGTCAGACCAGCAAAAAAAAGCGCTGAGTGTGGTGAATATGAGGGTCAGGACTGGGGTTTGTAGGGAGGTGAGGAGAAAGGGCATTCCACTGGTCGGGCAAATATTCACAAGTCCAAGCCACTGAGCGTTGTCTGACCAGCCTTTTGTGTTCCACAAGGCAGGCCACAGTTCCAAAGCAGCAATTAAAAGCAGGACCTTTTCACCCATAATCCTCTTGACCTGGACGCCCACACTAATCCTGGCAGATGTTCCTTGTCTTGAAAGTCATTGTGTTGCTTCGTTTTCGCTCTGTCCTACTCTTCAAAAATGCTCAGACATTCACCAAAACCAAGGACACTTCCATCTGTGTTTTTCTTACATCAAGATATTATCATGTGGAAAGAATGCCAATTCCTGATATGAAAGTTTTTTCTGTTTGTCATTTTGCATAATATGTTAATATAAGACAGAGGACGAACTTAATCTACTACAAGCCAGATGCAGAAATCAGATTTTATATACATTTATATTAGACAAGACAGAACAACTATCTGTATGGAGACTTCTACAGACCCTGCATCAGTGGTGTCACAGAGGCCTGGCACAAAAGAAGGAATTACAGCGAGGCACCGGTTGCTGTTGTTACCCAAAATAAATGTTAATTTCATATTAATGTTCCTTTCCATGCAATGTCTATCCTACACCCAATTAGAGAGAAGAGAGAAAGAGGGTGTATCTTTATTTGTGCTCAACTGTAATCCTTCCACACAGAAAGGGAGGTTTATTAAACAGGTTTAAAATACCACAATTCAGACTGTTCTGCAGAAAAAAGAAAAACATTCTTATTTTATACACATTAAGCAAACTAATTTAATAAATTATACTTTGGTGACAAAGGCACTGAGTTGAAAGTCATCTGCAAATTGTACACATCAAAGTGTAACACTAAATAAACTTTTGCCTTTGATATAAGAAATTCACTTTTTTTCCTTCATGCAAGCTAAACAACTGCTACAGTATCAAAATCACTGCCCTTTTGTTATTTAAAGGCTATGTCTTACAAGCTTACTTTAATGATAAACCGCTTAAGGTGTACCTCCAGTCCCACTGCATTCTCACTGGGAACACATTTGCAAATGCATGGCAGACATACTCTCTCACAACTAAAATATTTCTATAAACTCTTGAAGTGTCTTCTTACATTTGGCAACCCCTCTTCACAGACGGGGTACTGTATCAGGTTCATTTCATTAGGGCGACTGTTCAGTGTCGAGGGCCCCCTGAGGGGGGGGACTGGCAATGCCGCGGCATTCATCATCATTACATCAGCGACCACCGAGATCTGCTATCTTAGGCTTATCAACACTGCACAAACGCACCGCAGCGCAGCGAGTTAGAGGGGAGGGGAGAGATGGGAGATGGAGACGATTGAGGGAGATTGTGAGCAAAAGCGGGATAAGGGGGGGAGAAAATGAATGGGGAAAGGGAGGAGCGTGAGACTCTGTGTGTGTGTGTGTGTGTGTGTGTGTTTTCATGTATGCGTGCATGCATGTGTGTGCACCTCACTGTGCCCCTGCATGCCTGCACATGTTTTCCTGTGTGTACAATGTGTGTTTTTGCACATTTTGCAACTATGCCAACAACATTAAGGGCTCCTGCACAGCTGGAATAACTAAAACACTGAGGGGCAATGAGGGAGGAGGAGTCTAAGCCCTTCAGCAAGATTAGCTGAATCTAGCAATAAAACAGAATGCACTGGCTCGGGCTGCATGTGTTTGCATTGGATAAGGTCAGTGAGGGGATGAGGCCCCTTAAGGAGACAGTGGAAGTGCTTGCTGGTGGTTAGAGGACCTGTCATTGGTTCAAAATCTCCACTGAGGAGGTGTTCCTGAACTCAATGGCTTTCTGGGGAAACCACATACTTAGGTTTCCATGCTGTGTTCAACACTGCACTTATGGATTGCCCTTGGCCCTGGAAGGCGAAGGGGAGGGGTGGGATTGGGGGATTTTGGTGGCTGTGGCTTCCATTCACCAGTGAAACTTAACATTGTGCCCAGATGGCACTAAGTCTGGCCTACAGCTGATGGGGACCAGCCCCTCAAGTAAGGGCCATTTAGCAGGAATTAGTCACACCCCGCCACACACACACACACACTCACATATCAAATCCCAGATATGCACATGCAAACTGGGTTAGTACTAGGCCTTCTCACCCTATTGTGTACTGTGACATGGTTAAGCTATTCAGATTGTTAGTCATTTACATGTTTCCATATTATCCTACCAATGTGTGAGTCCCACTTTTTACAGCTACACTGTAAAACTTTAAGTTGATACATTAATTAAGATTATTCATTGTTTTGAAGCAGTAAATCATCATGTGAATACTGCATGAAAAGATGTAAAGCACATTTCATGCTTTTTCTGCCTTAATATTTTACAAAGAACATACCTGTCTTTAATTTATCTTTACTTTAGAGGTACATCATAATAATATTCCATTGCCAGACAAGCTGGGCTGCTATCACAAATGCATTGCACAAAATGTAAAGCCTGTGCAAATCAGGAGTGTTTATGTTTTTTTGTCAAGGACAAACACACAGCCCATCAGTAGCTTTCAGCGGAGCTAATAAGATTATCCTCGCGTACGTCTTGGTCCCTCAGACCTCTCCACTTAAGATGCTTTGGAGGGCTGGTGAGGGACCCTGTGTATTGCACAGCAGAATGAGCTGAGTGCATCTTACATTCCTGGGTAACAAACGCACACGATGTAATCGTAATGCTTACACGAAGCGTCTTTTGCGTTTGCTACCCAGTAGATAAGGGCCAAATAAAGCATGCACCACAATGGAAATCCTGCGCCTTTTCCCCACAGGCACCCGCTTATTAGATTGTTTATTTATATATTTTGACTTTGCATTTGTTGTGAGCCACTTGTGTCAGGGCAAGTGGGGCTGTGAAGGCTGAGACAATGGATAATGCAGGCAGCTTTATTGCTGTGGCGGCCCAGTTGTGCGGTGTTGGTTTCCCTTGTTCTCCACTTGATTCATTTTCTCCCCATGCTAGAAGGTAGAGCTTTTGTTTGATCAGACACTCTTCTTGATTCTTGAGAAGAAGGGGGAAAAGGCTTGATCAGCCATTTACTGGCAAGGCAAGGCAAACAATGCAACCTATTACTTCAGCAAAATACTATGAGGATCCTGAGAAAGAAAAGATGAACATTTTTCTATATGCAGAAGTTTTTTGCCTTGAATTTGCCAAGATTAAGTTTAGCATTTATTTTCCCTAGTTTATTGTAGATTTTGTTTGTGCAGCATCCACACAAGAAATTCAGTTAGCAGCCACCACACACTCTATAGCTAAAGTTTCTATTAAAGTGGCCCCTGCACATTGAACATGACGTAAAGCACAGGAGAGTAGGGTCTGTATCCTGTCAGTGGGCCTGTCATCTCCAGTAAAAACAGTCTTGTTTGTGGAGGCATTCTTCATACAAGGCTTTACAAGGCACGCTGCACAACGCCATAACCAGGGCGCGACGACACCATCCTTCGCCGCACATTCACAGCGAAAAGTGTTACACCGCATGCTGTGTTGTTTGAGAGCGCAGTTCCTGTGTAATGCCTGTGTGTGTGAGCATGGCACAGGGAGAAAGAGGGACTGATTCGACTGTGTTTAAGAGCGTGCAAGCCTTGCTGCGCGACGATGTGCACGGGTGTAGATGCAGCAGGTGCTCTGTACACCTTTCAGTATGCAAGTGCGATCACTGTGTGCAGAACATAAATAAGACGGGGGACCCCGGGGAGGAGATGAGTGGAAGAAGAGAAATTCCTGTACTGATGAAAGCCTCACACACATGTCTCTCTGCCTCCTCCTCACCCACTGCACTCAGGGAAGGATCAAGCAGATAGATGGTCCTGTGTGAGTGTAGTGGCAGCAGGTATGGCTTCGACAGAAGGTCTTCACACTTAGCCCAGGGGACTGTACAGTACGCTCCTCTTATCCTCAGTGCCTTAGACAGGAGTGTATAACAAAGAGCAGTGTTATTTGAAGGAAACTGAACTACTGAGAGCAATCCAGAGGCTGTTCAGCTACAGGTTATGGAGTCATTATGAAACCGTCCTGCCCACTTGGGTTTGAAGTTCCCCCTTTCTTCAGTTCGGTTTTCCAGCTTACTGATTTTGTACATACTCTCTCTCTACCTTCTTCCCCTCCTCCTTTCTATCTCTCTTTCCTTCCCTTCCTTCCTCTGTGTCATTGGGATAAGTGTTGGAGCTGAGTGAGTCAGTGGTGCTATGTGATTAATGACGGGCCCTGGCGTCTCCGGGGCTGAACGCTAACAACAGCCAGGGGGCAGCGCGATAATGCACAATAATAAAGCCAGCAGACAATCAGCCAGGCAAAGCAAGGCCTATTAGCTAGCCCCATCAGGACGGCTAAGTGAGAAATTAGCCCTTCCCAAGCCCCGCCACAATTCATCAAGTGCTGCCCCTGAATCCCCCCTCAAGAAGTCATACTGTTTACTTAAAGACTGGCCTCGATGCCCCAGTGGCAAGCTTTATTGGCTCTTATTAATTCCCGCCCTGGCCCTCACGGCCATGCCATGTAAACCGAATTAAAGGGGTGAAAATTGGATGAGATGAAGTTGTCTTGGTGTTTGGCTCTCGCATGATAAAGCCGGACCTAAACAGAGGGAGACTTGGGGGGGGGGGTAAAGGGTGGGCAACTAACTCGGGATGTAAAGGAATGCTGAATGAAGCTGTCCTGAAATGCGCTGCAGTCAGTCAAAGGAATGCAGAGAGAGAGGGAGCAAAGGAAGAGAAAAATGAAGAAATGGCATCGCTTTAATGCTAGACTTCCTGTGTGGATGGGAACATTTCCAAAAGGGTAACACTGGGTCACACATTCCTCAGATGCAGAAACGGATGACTCTTCTTGTATCTTTGCATTCGTCTTATCTCTCATCAGTCGGGCTGAAAAATACCTTTAAATAAGGTCACTCTATCAGCACTCCAACCTTAATTCAACATGTCAGTGATAGACAGGAGAAGAAAGGGGTGGGGTACACTCACACAGTACAGTACGTGCACTTAATGAGGTGGCTGCACTGGTCTTAAACCAACAGAAAAATGAATCACAGTTATAAAAAACTATGACAAAATGGGTCTGTTTTCATCAGCTTGATCAAATCACCCATTACTTAGAGTTGTGTATATTATCTACAGCTGAAGTGCTTACTTGATTAACAGATCAGTCAATAATCAAACAATACAAACATTTGTTGGTACCAGCTTCTAAAAAGTGAGACCTGCTTTTCTCTGTTTTTATATAATTGTAAACTGAATATCTTTGGGGTTTGGACTCCACCATTGGCTCTTGAAACGCTCGTTTTACCGTTTTCTGGAATATAACTGATTAACTGATAATGTAAATAATAAGTAGCTTCAGCCCAATTTTTCCATTGTGTCTTTTTTTTTTTTTTTTTTACAGTTGTTTGAAAAGTTGTATGAGTGCTTCTTTCATTAGAAAACACTACAAAGTGAATGGGTTTGCCAGCCCTTGTAAGTGGAGCTTACAAAGGTCTCCATGTGACCCGTGGGTCTGTGTTTCAGAATTGGCGGCAGGTGAGAATGTGTTCTATAGAGCAATATGGAGTATACCACAGTGGAGTAGAGAGATCAAAGACAGCTGAAGCTCAGAGGGAGTCCCGGAGACTTCTAGCTCCCTGACGGCTCTCCCAACGGCAGCGTCGGGAGACAACTCTCTCCCTTCACTTTCATATCAGACACAGAGCCCCCCCATCCCTCTGCGCCAGCTCATAGGCTACACACACACACACACACACACACACACACACACACACACAAGCAGTCTCAGAGGATTTGGCAGTGCTGCCGAACCTGTATCTCACCTACAGCAACACTCCTACACACAAAGACACACACACATGCTGTTGCTCATCAGAAACCAATGCATCAAAAACACACAGCTGAATATTTTGGATTTTGAAAAGCTGAGTTGGGAAGAAACTCTCAGCCCAGTGAAAGACTCACGCAACTGAAATACCAAGGCAATATCACACCACACAACACTGGAATGAGATGCCGTAAACCTCGCAGCACTTCCGAGCGTTCCAACAAAAAAAAACTTCCCATAAACTCAGAAGGCGCACAGTCACAAAATGGCCCCCTGAAAATCCCCGGCATAAAGAGCGAGGAACAAGACTGTCATTAGAGAAGCAGCCCCCTCAGGCCCGCCGACTTCATCGTAAGGGAGCCAAACATCTGGGTGTATTTACTCGTTTCAGCTGTTTGCAACCCCGCCTCAAATAAATCTGGGAGCTGTAATGCCATTGCTTAGGACAGCTCCTAAACAAACATGCTCAACGCTTGCCGGCTCACTCACTCACCTCTGCCGCGTGTTCGAGCATCCCGACCCGAGCCGGGACGGCTAACGCAGGCAAATAAATTTGTGAGGAGGAGGAGGAGGAGGAGGAGGAGGAGGAGGAGGAGGAGGCCTTAATTGGAGCGTTTGACGGGTGCCTGGGGTTAATTGGGAAGCATGGAGAGCAGCTGGCTCCACGGTGGAAGTAGAGACAGGGATAATAAGTTCACCCTTTGCAGGAGAGACAGTTAGTGATGAATCAGATCAGAGGAACAGTGTACTGTAATCATCCTCACATCTCCCCTCCTCCACCCTGCTCTCTCCTGACAAGCAGAGACAACCTGGCTCTCAGCTACGCAATCTGGCACCTATCACACAGGACTTGTAGTCACAGGGAGGAGATCACCCAGCGGTGGTTCACACACACACTCCCTAACCTGGCAATCATTCAGCTAATCACTCAAACACACAATAATTCTTACCTCTAGGACACGGAACCTAGTTTATCAGTTCGCCGGTCGATGTATGTAAATCTCTCCAACAATGTGTGTACTAATGGCTTATTACCCTGCGTTAGCTGGTTTGCATTGATCTCTATGCCAGAGGGAGATGGGGAAACTAGAGCAGTTCGCTGCTCATATGTACCGAGCAGGACTATAATCACATCCCAGCTTGTTTCAATAAAAGCAACATTAACATAAACCATCTCAAACACACTAAAACCTTCACCCCCGCTCGGTCCGTGCAAGAAAAAGGGGGAAAAAAACTTTCCTGGATTACAGGGTAATCAGGACCATATGGGATGGGTCTGTATAACTTTGTGTGTCTCTCTGGTGTGTATAGATTGTATTGGCCTCCACATATTATGACTTTCTAAATGAGAAAACTGTTTTTCCAAAAGAGAGAAAATCTTTAGCCAGTACATAAATACAAAGAGAGAAAAAGTGTCTCTCTCTGGAAACTAGTAGCTGTAAAGGGTTTAGCTCTAACACCAAACTCAGTTCCTTGTGCTGGGAGGGTGGCTGAGGGAGCATTTGGGGGCTGAAGGAAGCCCAGGTAGAGTCATAGGCAGTAATGGGAGGAGACAGGGACTTAGAGTGCCACACAAAAGCCAGGCTTTATAAATAATTCCAAAAGCTAACAGGATCCCTTGTATGTGTGAATCTGTGAAATACATTCACACATGAATGCACACACACCCACAGACACACACACCCTGCCACCAGGGGGAATAGGTTATTCACACTGCTCCACTGGGGCTGTTGTGAGTCTGACCTGCCTGGATTGGTAAATTTGGGTGAATGTCTTTCTTGCATAGATGATGCAAAAAAATAAAACAAGCCTTAAGAAAAGGGGAAAAAAAGATAGAAAGGTCCATTTCAGCAAGACACGCACATACATTTACACACTCACACACTCACTCACTCATAATGCAGGGCAGCAAAGCACACCGGAGACCTGTCTTGTAAATCTCTTTGTGAAAGCAGCTTTGGGGGGTAGACAGGGGCTTACATACTGAGCCCTGAGGTAGAGCTACAGACTCCACTCCCTCTAACCCCCTCATGGTCTTACTCCCTCTCCCACACACATACTCTGCGCTCTCATCTTCTCTCTTCCTCACTTTCCATCTACCCCACATTTCCTCCTGCTTGCTTGCCCTTCCCTCACCTTTTCCGTTACTCCCTCCCCTCCCTTCCATTCTTCCCTCTTCCCTCTCTTCTCCCCTTCTGTCCTAGCCCATGCTCCAGAGCACTGGTCCTTAGCCCTGCAGGCTCCCGTGGTGTTGCGGTGACTAATGTCCTGCCTTTGCTGAGACAATGAGTTTGAGGCTGAGCCGGGAAAGTGTTGAGGAGGGAAAAGACTCCAGCACCTTTGACAAATGGAACCCTTCGCACTCCCGTGCCCGCTAAGGGAGGCTTTACAATGTCGCGCTCCACGCTCCACGTCCTCCGAGGGACGGCTGCAACCCGCAAAGCCGCATCTGGGGGAATATAATGAATTCTTTGGGAAGTCTAACCTGGCTTTCTTCATGAATAAGATATATTTCCAAAGCATGTCGACCCCTCTTAATAAAAACACCAGTCTGGCAGGAATAGCCAAAGCCGTTTTAGGGCCCCATGTACACGTTAATATTTCTATTTCTCTATAAATTTTCTCAGGCCCACTTTTTTCCAGGCCTGTCACTGCAAGGCCGGGCCTACATTTCCCTCCAAGGTGGAGGAGCCATGATGACAAACTGTCATTAAAAACGGCTGGAGTCCCTCTCTTTCAAGGAACTCAAACTCTTGGATGCTCCCTCCTCTTCCCCACGCACCCTACCCCCCATGCAACTCTGAACTGAAAGGAACTGGGCTTTGTCTGTGGAGCAAAGGAGAGAGGAACCCCCCCACCCCCCCACCCCCTCAACCCTACCTCCCTTCCCCAAACCCTGTTCCTCACTCCCTGCGGAGTATTGTTAAAACACAGCCCCCTCGCTTTCCGCGGCCCGGGCTCTTAAAACAGCGTGCTTTGCATGAGAAAAAACGATTAGTCTTCAAATGCTGCGCTGTCAAAGGAGGGCTCTTTCAGGTTGGGGCAGCAATTTGCTCAGATAGTAGAGTTCCCCTTTTGTTTTTTTAAGATGAGGCATTATTAGAGCCAGGGTCTGTTAGCATTCATTGCTGAGAAGAACACACTAGAGGGGTTTATACGGGATGCCCGCCGCCCTCCTCTTCCAACTTGCCCCAAGTCCACAGCAGAAGGAAATGAAGGCACAGAGTGGGGGAAGAGGTACTCATCTAAACATGTTTGGAGAGCAGAGAGAATGTCTGGGTCTGTGCTTCTTTCAGGTATTAACCTTGGGATTTACATTTGACATTCAAACAATAGAGCCGTCCTTGACCACCACTCCAGGATGCAACAAGACTCAGGGATAAGTCCAACTGAAAGACAACTACAAGCAGCATGGGATTGTAAACACATAGGGTTCATATTGAGAGCATTACTGCATGACAATACACAACTTAATTACTGGGGTAAAGACAGGATTTTAAAAAAATGCACAGTTACCAATATAGTTTTTTTCTTTCTCATTTCAGATCATTTTAGGAGGAAAAAATGTGTGTGGACACTGGTGTCTTAGGGTAGACAGAGCCTGACTCATGGCTTCACACATCAAGAAGCAGGGGTAAGTGACAGATCATTGTTCACAGCAAGCAGCCGGTTCATCTGTCCCCCAATCACCACCCCGGACGAGAAAGCACAGACCCCCTCACGGATGCCACTACCGGCTCCCATCAAAGCTGACACAATGCCACATCTGCAATAACAGCCCCGGCCCCGGGAAACTTGTGTCTTTAGGCACAACTTTACACACTCACAAAACGCAGCCCGGCAAGCAAATACCCCCCCCCCCAAGCACTTCACCTCTTGCTGCTATACTTCACACGGCAGACTTAAAGACATTTTTACGGCAGCTACGGCAAACAGAGGAGGGGATGAGCGGCGCCCTCATGCAGGCGCGACCTGTCCTGTTTCTCCTCAAGTGTGTGAGAAAGGAAAACGCAGCCGCTAGCTGGCACACTCTGCATTCTCACACTCCAAACCTGCATATAAAATTTACCATGACCTACAACGGGGCTTATGTTAAGCTGTCAAACGTAACTTCATCGATCGTAAATTCAAATCACTTGATTCAAATTTATTTGACTGTTTTTACCCTGTTTTTTTCCCTTTTTTCTTTCCTTTTTTTATTTTTATTGCCGTCTTCG
This sequence comes from Lates japonicus, assembly GCA_033238685.1. NCBI lineage: Eukaryota > Metazoa > Chordata > Actinopteri > Centropomidae > Lates > Lates japonicus. The sequence goes on along the minus strand of BRZM01002688.1, from coordinate 416 downwards.
GTGCCTCACTCTGGGAGAGGAGTTGACCAGACTAATTGTCAGGTCCAGTTGGAGTTTCCAACAGGCCAAAGCCATGGAAAACAAACCAGCCCTCTCTCAGCCCCTGCTAAGGCAACTTGAGCTCCCACTTTTTTTCCTCCCATTTCTTATTTCTTCAGACAAATGAAAAAAAGAAAGGTTGCTCCCATGAGAGGAGGAAAAAGAAAAAGAGAAAAGAGACTAAATAAAAACTAAACATATAAGTCTGTGTATGAGTCAAAGGAGAAAAAGAAGTGCGAATAAGAAGCAGAATGCATGTACATGCATGCATTTTGAGTGACTGTCCTGTTTGCAAAAGCCCTGAGTGTATTAAGATTCCTGAATGTGAGTAATATACATATCTAAAATTACAGTACAATATCTTGAGTCTCACCCCC
>BRZM01002687.1:44719-64693 GCA_033238685.1 Lates japonicus | reverse complement strand
GGGGGGGGGAGCCGTGCTGCGAGTGTGTATGTTAGTGTTTGTGCATGTGTGTTCGTGTGTGTGCAAGGCCAAGAGGGAGACCTGCTCTGGCCCTGATAAACCTGGGCCAGTCTTAACTGGGGCAAGCAGATATTGATGGTGGGCCTGTGATAACACTGACAGAAACGTCAGCCAGATCAAAAGACCAACAAAGCAAAGAATTGGAGGTTTTGCTTGTAAGACCCCAGTATTTGAAAATAATTAGCTTGGAGTCAAACAGTGCTCTTGTGCATTTCTTCAGGATAGTTATAGAGACACTGAGCTTTAAAGTTCCCTGCATGAATTGAATTTAAGAACAGTTCTGGTTCATCACATCCTAGGGCTCATCATGAGTCAATGTTTGCTCTTGCATGATGTGTAATGTGTCAACATTGTAGACACAGTAACATGGATGATAGCTGGTTACATTAGCAGTCTTCAGTCATGAATAGTTGCACTGCAGGCACATCTGCCAAATCTGCAGGAGAGAGAAACTGAAGAATGATATGAGCTCTCATATCTCATCATCCCTGGCAACATTTAAATAACATGTGCACTATGCTTTGCGAGTGGTGGTCTTTAATTTTTCTTGCCTACAAAAAAAAACCCTACAAAAATGTGTCTCAATATGATGTCAGTCCTTCAACATTCTGCAAGGAAAACAAATATAAATTGTCCTACAAGCTTGTATATGTAGCAAACTTGTATAGATCACATCGCATCGCATCAGGTCTTATTTTTGTAGTTTTTACAATCACGCCCGTTGGTAATAATAACATTTTTATCTCAGAAAGTTAATTGCTCTGTGTGTGTGTGTGTGTGTGTGTGTGTGTGTGGGATGTGTTAACACACATCAGCGAGTGACCTCATAGCCTGTTATAATTGAGACTAATGTCAAAAGCATATGGGCATCAAGACCTTTGGTTTGAGGTTACAATAGCTTATTGTATTGCATGCAGTGTAGTCATGGGTGTTACATAGTGTGTGAACATGTAGGATTGTTGAGTGTGTGTGTGTGTGTGTGTATGTGTGTGTGCACGCGCACATCTCTCAACCTTGAAACCAAACTGGAGACTTGTGTTTCAGAACTCTGTGAAGTTTGGACAGCCATAAAAATCTATAAAAAGGTTCATGTTACATGAGAGGGATAAAAGACTCAAACACTTTCTAAATCCTGCAGTGCATTTAGAGTAATTCACACAGTTTCTAGACTACAGTACCTCCAGTTCTCTGACCCATCACTGTTTCACACAGTTTTGTGAAACATCCAGGAGCAGCAGAGGAAAGTCTCTCGCATGTGGGACATACAGGAAGAGGAAAATGTGGTTGCAGGCTTTATTGCAGCTTTTTTTTTTCAGTGTTTAGACAGCAGGGAGGTCGTGGAGCTTATCACTATTGTAAGCATTTTTCTATGTAGGTTTGTTGAGTATGAGACATTGCTTTAAATTCAGTACCTTGCATGCAATATCCGGTATGACCAGTAGCTTATGGTAGCTGAGCTCAGCTAATGTTATTAACTCTAAATGGATATTGCTTTGTAATCTTTTGATTTTTCTTTACTTGTGCAGCTGTCACATAACCTTTTAGCAAGTCACATAAACATTTCAAACATTTTATTTCATTATTGCAAAGTAAAACAAGAAGTAAACACACAGTACCTTGCCAGCAGACATATTGTTTCCAGCTTGTCGTCCCATTTTACTCATTTTAGTCAGGTTGCCTTGATAATGATCCCTTAAAAACAACAGTGGCCAAAATTGGACCTGATCTGAATCATAGCAGAAACCTACATGCATACAGAAATGTAAAGAAAAAGAAACAATTCAAAAGTCTTAAGACCATGCTAGCCGCCCTGTCAGGTTATTCTGTGCTTTGAGCTAAATGTTAACACCAGCATGCTCATCATGCTCACAGTAACAAAGTTAGCATATGGATGTTTAGCAGGTAGAGAGAATAGACAACACAACACTCAGATAAAAAGTCACTTTAAAGACTCACATACACACAAACTTGACCAATTACACTGAGTTCTATAAAAACTATACAGTACAGAGTAGATTTGCTTATTCAGATGATGATGATGACGCAATCACAGTGTCTTTGTAAAGAAGGGTGGCACTGGTTACTGTATCTGTATTATCGTTCATCTCTAAGCTTATGTCAAGCATGTTATATGTAATCCTTGTTTACCTCAGCAGACTGCTCCCCTCACCCAACAAGTAAACCTCCTTATGTCCTGTTTCAGATAGGACATGAACACAAACACTAATGCAACTCTATGTTTGCGCAAACAAGCCACAGTTTTCATGACTTGCAGCAGTAGTGCAGCTTCTATGATAAATCATGATAATCGGCCTTGCCCCTTTGTTGCCCCTGATTCAAACCTTTCTAAACTATAATGCGTAAGAGGAAGTGCCCCGCCTTTCTCCAGCGCTTCTATTTTCACTGGCAACCTTGAGACCAAGTCTAAGCTATTTATACCTTTTTGTGAAAACTCTTTGGGATTTCTCTCTCCTGTCCTCACATTCATATTTGATAAATATTTCTGTTCAGCCTCTTCTGGCTCAGAAGATAACAACATGTTGAATGCAGGAAAATTTGTATCAACATAGTCTCCCGGTCAACTGACCTACAAACAGAAACCTGAAATTAGACATCTCTGACTCTGTAGTGTGTTAACTCCTTGTTCAGATTAGCTGCTGCTGCTCTGGTCTGAGGGACGGTGCAGTGGGGTCATCAGTGACTGTAAGGTCATGAAAACATCTTGCAACCGTTTGCACGTGTGCTTAGAGAGGTCAAGAAAGTCTACTGTTATCATATAGATACAAACTCAGCAAGAAAATTGCACCATGGCTGCTTCCTGACTTTAAAAAAAATCTGTCAGAAAGGTGATGGGAATACATTGGACTTGGGTGCTTTTTTCTCCCAATGCCTAGGCAGTAATAAAGTTAATGTATAATTTAAGAGGAAAAGTAGCGAGTGTCGCCTGTGCAGCCAGAGCTACAGGAAAACAGGAAGCCGATATAGCTTGTGCCATTGTGCCGTGGAATAAGAAAGAGATATCTGCTGTGGACAGTAAATTATATGTTTGTCCAGTTTTATCACTCAGATTCAGATCTGTGTAGCAGTGCCAGTTCTGTCCCATCATTCATCACAAACATCAGGTGTGAGTTCACCAATCCAGCATACCAGAATTAGGCTGCTGATGCTCCCAGCAAGTGAATGCAACACAAGTTTCTCAGCACACACAATAAATCATACTGTGCGATAGCCTGTGCTATCCTATCCCCATCCTGCTTTCTAGTGTCTTGTCATGTCCTCTCCAGTAATCTCAGCGCTGTTTTCAACAATGCAAATGGTTGTGAAACTCCAGTTTACACATTAGTCTTTACTGGAACAGTGAGAAGAGGTGTGAACCTCTCCCATCCTGGTGGCCTTTGTGTCTAACAAGCTGGTGTCAATGGCCTCATCGTCCCTGCTGAAAGGAGTAAAGGGAGGATAATGGAGTGGAGCAGGCGATAACAACAACCAAATGTTGAAGCTTTCCAGCTGTGCTCGGAGCGTTAGTTTTGACAGCATCCAGATAATTAAAAGTTCAGATCAGACTGTTGAGGCGATCGGTAATGTAAGCGTGCTGATGGCTGAGTATTTGCCAGAGGGTCTGTTTGTCATCGCGGCTGTCAAGCTGACATCAGATGTTCGATTCAGACGTGTGATATCATGAAGAATTCGAGTCTGACTCAGAGTTGGGTCTGATCGCAACTAAAGCCCCGAGGAACCAGCTGTCTCGGCACGGAGAGGGGCCCTTGTATGTGGTCTGCGACAGCTTAACACACACATCAAACGACTGTCAGACCCCCCATCCAGCCCTCACACACACACACACACACACACTAGACAACAACATCACACACCGCATGCTCTTTTGGTGCTACGAGTATCACCGAAAATGGGCCCAAACACACAAAAAAGTTCAAGAAAAAAGATCAAAGGGATGCTCTGCAGCCCTGCAGTCACTGTAGTGCATGTGTGTGTGTTTGTGTGTGTTTCTGCTGTTGTATATATTTGAGAAGCAAGTACTATATCCCCCTTTTATGCTGTCTATAATTGACTCATTGCTGATGGATGGCAGTGAAGCGAAGGGCAAGGAAAGAAACGGCCTTGATGTGGGCAAATAAGAGAGCTGGAAAACACGGGGAACGTCTCTGCGTCCTCATGGTGTGTGGTTTACAGCACAGGGCCACACATGAGAGGACCAACAACAACAACAATCAATTTGAGACACAGGTGGGCAACACAGAGGACAAACATGAGCTGAATGTTGTGGAAACAGATTCTCTGGTATGCTGAGTGGGGAGATGGATGCTCCTCAAGGAGGTTCAAGCTCGGTCCAGTTGGAACTTGTCGCTCTAAAAGGCTTAAAATAGGAAGAACTGTGAGAGTTTGGAGAAATCATCATCTGACTTCTGAAAATCTGTTTTTCTGCTTACTGTGACTGCATTTAAAAGGTATTTTTGTGTTTCTCACCACAACTCTCATGATGAGGGAATTTTGGGAAAAGTGAGTGGGTGGATTGATGTGCTCATCAAGGCCTGTTGTTTTATTTAGCCGTATATTCACATCCCTGTCAACGAACACAGCTAAAAACAAACTTCAGTCCCACCAGAGCGCAGATAGGAAGCTTGCTTTGATTCACTTCACTGTGCTTTTTTCCTGTTCTGCCCCACGTCCTGAAGCTGAGAAGCCGGACGGACAAAGAGCTGGATGGACAATTAAGCGGAGTGAGAGAAGGGCAGAGGCGCACAAACACAATCAACCCCCAGTTTGATTATCAAATCTGGCAACAACAAACAGTTGCCTGAGAGTAAATGACGCTGGTAAAGGCAGAGGAGCCGGGAATCAATCTTTGCCTTCATAATCAGAGGAAGACGGAGATGAGCGGGGAGGGGAGGGGAGAGGAGGAGGAAGAGACAGAGATGGAGGGTGGAGGAAGGGATCGGAGGAGGAAAAGATTGTTGAGTGATACAGTAGTTGTGTCTAAGGGTTTGGTGCCCCGGCGCCACTACGGCCACTCTGCTGAGAGACAGAGCAGGCTGGAGACTGAGCCGTCCCACCTGGGCCAACAAATACACCCAAGAGATGGGAAAGAAGAGAAAGACAGAGGAACAGTGTCACATTAACACAGTTTCTCCTTTTGTTCCCACTTAAAGTCTAATGCCACACTGTCTGCTCTGTACCAGCTTGTTTCAACTCATTATTATGTTATGCTATGCATCTGATGCTTACAGTTAAATCAAGCACAAAACCCCATGTTTTTTATGGTTTCACCATTCAGTCATTTAAAAATATTACAGATGCATAATTTTCTACACATTTCCCCAAAATAAGCATGACGTATTTAGTATCTGCAGAAACTCTGGCATCTCCGCTACAAACTGAAATAAAGTGTAGTGACTTTAAACAATGTTTGGCTGCACATCATGTGTTTATGCTGACTCTTCAACCTGTGAGTTGAATAGGTTAAGGCTTTACTCTTTAACAAAATGCAAAGCAGTTTACAATGTTTGTTTTCAGTGTAACCTGTCAAAACTCCAAAATGCAAGGTTTTAGTAATAAAACCAAAGCCAAGACGTATATATAGATACACATCAGATCTTTTATTTTGTAGTATTTATTGTTGTATTTCTTTGTTTATATCATATGCTACCTATGCCCTTAATTAATGTGTATTAGCAATTTTGTTTTGTTTTGAAAAGTGATACCTTAATTTATGTTAATGATTATCATCATCATCATCTACACAAATTTAAGAAAATACAACTTGATTTTTTAAATTCATCAAAAATGTTTTAAAAATTCAAATCTTTCCAGTTTGTCCTAAAAAGTTTAAGTAGAATCAAAATACAATTTCTAGCTTTAATTGACACTTTAAGTGTCATGTTTCATGTGTCATATTATTGTATATTTTCATTTAAAGGTCTGAGGGTAAAGGTTTGTTTGTCTCACCTCCAGCTAAACACAAACTTGTTTTGAGCATGTACAGACATGAAAGCAGCACACATAGAAATGTTAATAGTGTTCCCTATTCCAGTTCAGCAGAGTGCTCCGGTGACAGAACGACTCTCTATTGACATTAAAATTGACTGCTGCATGAAACTTGTCATGTCTGGGCATGACTCAAGGGCTACTCTCCAAACATGTCTGATGAACTTTCATCCCCTGGAGTAAAAAAAAAATGGTTGCAGTTATACTTCTGATACTTAAAAAGAAAAATCCTTTGTGCTTTGGACAGAGTTTAATTTTCCCTCTTTAGAGATGAATTCTTGTAGCTCATGTTTTATGCAGGAGAAGTGAGGAGGAACCCTTATTCTGAAAAATAAAGTATTAGCATTTCAACCCATACTACATGTTTTAAAATGAGGTACAAATAGTATGAATGAAGAAACAAGAAAGGTGGGCGTGTACACAGTGACAGCGCATGAGAGGAGGAGGGTGGTAGGAGGGGAGGAGGAGGCATCCTGGGACGGTGCAGCTGAAGGGGGGTATATAAGGATCGGCAGATTTCACATGCAGCAACAGACCTCAGAGTGCGGTCAACCAGTGTGGATCTATCTGCAACCAACAGACATTTTCCTTCCTTATAAAAACGGACAGGAAGAGAAGAGAGAGAATGGAGATGGAGCCGACTGACGGTCCTTATGAGTACTACGACTACGAGGAGACGGAAAACTCCACCATGTGTGACTATTCTGAGTGGACACCGTCATACTCTGTCATCCCCGTGCTCTACATGCTCATTTTCATCCTCGGCCTCTCTGGAAATGGGGTGGTCATCTTCACCGTGTGGAGAGCTCAGGGTAAGCGGCGAGCTGCTGACGTCTACATCGGCAACCTGGCCCTGGCTGACCTCACCTTTGTGGTCACTCTGCCTCTGTGGGCAGTTTACACAGCCATGGGCTACCACTGGCCCTTCGGAGTGGCCCTGTGTAAGATCAGCAGCTACGTAGTCCTGCTCAACATGTTCGCCAGCGTCTTCTGCCTCACCTGCATGAGCTTTGATCGCTACCTGGCCATCGTCCACTCTTTGTCCAGCACCCAGCTGCGAACCCGTGGCCACATGAGGGGCTCCCTGACAGCCATCTGGCTGCTGTCTGGTCTCCTGGCTGCCCCGACTCTGGTCTTCCGCACTACCAAAGACGATCTGTCCACCAACCGCACGTCCTGCGCCATGGACTTCAGCCTGGTGGTGACAAACAAAGGGCAAGAGAACCTGTGGATCGCCGGTCTCAGCATCTCCTCCTCAGCTCTGGGCTTTCTTCTGCCTTTCTTGGCAATGATGGTGTGCTACGGCTTCATCGGCTGCACCGTCACCCGCCACTTCAACACCCTGCGCAAAGAGGACCAGCGCAAGAGGAGGCTGCTGAAGATCATCACCACGCTGGTAGTGGTGTTCGCCGCCTGCTGGATGCCCTTCCACGTGGTGAAGAGCGCCGACGCCCTCTCCTACCTTGACCTGTTTCCCGCCACCTGCACCTTCCTGCGCTTCCTGCTGCTGGCTCACCCGTACGCCACCTGCCTGGCCTACGTCAACAGCTGCCTCAACCCCTTCCTTTATGCCTTCTTTGACCTGCGCTTCAGATCCCAGTGCCTGTGCCTGCTCAACCTGAAGAAGTCCTTGCACGCAAGCCCCGCCAGCTCCCTGTCCTCTCAGAAGACAGAGGCCCAGTCTCTGGCCACGAAGGTGTGACGACAGCTGAGGGCCCAGATGCATGCTGGGGAAGAGGTGAGCAATGCAGAACAATGCAGGTAAATCTGAACTTAACAGCGCTGGGTGCTTTCTCACAGATGGTCTGCAGTCAGTCTCAGGGTGCCACCTTTGCTCCCCTCTGACTCTGTGGACTACTGTAGGCATTTGACTGAAGATGATGGTCAGGCTTGTGGACTCAGGGTCTGACCACGCTCCAACTCCAGCCTCACTTCCAGTAGCAGGGAAGCAAAACTGAACTACTTAACACAAGGGACCAAGGACAAAAGTGAAGAAGTGGAATGTATTTTAAAAGGACAAAACACTTGTGTGTGTCTCTTGGTTCTCCTGTGGACTTTATGCAAAGTACTGAGCTTTGAACTCTGAAACACTGTCTTCAAGTGTATCACTCATGCATGTGCCCCTGCCGTTCTTGTTTTCATTTGTAAGCACTTGAGGTGTGATTTTGACCAGGCTGCCCCGCGCTCCGGCTCAAGCTGTAGTATCTGCACCACAGCCAGCAGTGTAAAAGTCTGTGTGTGTGTGTGTGTGTGTGTGTGTGTGTGAGTGAGTGTGTGTGTAGGAAGGGTGTACCAGTCGGTGAGAGGTGTTGGAGTCAGATAAGAGTGTTGTAAGGAGAGACGGGGATAGTGCAAGGAGGAGGGGTTGGGGGGGGGGGGGAGTCCCAGACAGACAGACAGATGGCAGCTGGCAAATGTTTTCAGGCTGGTGGAAGGCCCAATTAAAAGGTGACTGCTTTGACAGTCTGCCGGTGCGTGTGTGTGAGTGTGTCTCTGTGTGTGAAGGAATGACTTTGCGTGTTTGTTGATTGTCTGAATGACAATGAATTTGTTCCCGACAAACAGATGAAAGCATTTTGTGAATACGCATTATTTTGAATTCATGTCTATGATTTGTAATAAAAAAAAAGAACAAAAAAGTGCTCCAAAAGAACACAATTATTCTCTCTGGTGTCCCTCTGTTACTTGTGATAGCTTGTTAAGCCTGGAATGTATTTTCTCCTATCCAGTGAATGTGCTTCTTCCTGTTGGTGAATTGTTGAGGGAAGGCAGTCTCCTTCCCATTGTGTTTTGCGGGGGCTGAAATCAAAGCATGTGTCCTGCAGGAAATGCATGTTCGACTTCTATTTCCTTGACCCGGCATGTTTGTTTCTTCTCCTCTTACAATCCGCTTGCACAAACAATCAGTGAGCACAAAAGTTTCTAAATTGGATCAAGCACGGGACATTTGGCTTTGTCCCAGAGATTTTAAAGTCTTCCAAGTGTTAATTACCACAACTTCAGGAATGTAACAATATATATCCCAAATACAGCTAAAAGACTCTTTCAGTCCCCCCTACTAGAGCCAATTAGTAATTGTGTAACAGTTACATGTGTTGTTTTCAGCAAACAGACACTACAACAGGTTGTTGAGCTTTAAATTGGAATTCAGTGATTAACCAATTCCAACTGTAATGAGCTTTTTACAGGATATAATCAGCAACAGCAGGGAGACAGAAGGATTGGACTAATCCTTGGTCACTGATTTGTAGTGGGAGTCGACTATCTGTGCCCGTGTAATACCTGTGATGGAGAGTGGCTTAGTCTAAATCAGTTACAATTACAGAACACTACAGAGAAGCCATTTCTGGAGTAAATGTGACCAAAGCTGAATTCCTCATAGAAGGAAAACTTCTGTCACGTCTTTAATCTTGGACAGGTGAATATCAGAAAACTATCCTTGTCATGTGAAGAGAAAGAAATGCAACAGCTGCAGCGACATTCACTCTGCCTCCTTCATCGCTGTCTCAGCTCTCCTTAATCTCATCTGAGCCAGGATGCAAACACAGACATGGAAACAGAACCTTTGTTAAATAGATCTCTGAATTGAATCTAGAAAGGTTGTGTATGTAAAAGACTCCATAAAACATGAAAAACTGGGACAAATAGAAAATTAAAAAAACACTGTCCAACAATCTATGCACTCAAGAGTCTGCATAACATGTTTTACTGGTGTAACAGCATACAGTACATTTTCAAATTCCATACAGCAGCTATTTCTTACAAGATGACTTGTCACATTATCCTCCACCTGTCATCATCAAAGTCAAGGCCCGCTGTGAAAGATAATCTGGATGGATTATTTTCATGGGTTTTCAAGTTTTATGAAGCTAATGTGATCACGTTACAAAGATTTCATGGCATGAACTTTGCCAAGGAACAAAGCTGTTGCTGTATGAGAGAAAAGAGATTTATGCCGTTTGGCCCTCTATAGGCTGGGTGTTTGTCTGACAGGACTGTTCTGAAATGATTACACAAATGTTTTCATTCCTCTGTAATAACAGAGTGTAAAAAGTAAGTGCATCTACAGTGGGAGCAGGCTTGCCACAGGGTACCCCAAGGGCATAAACAGCCCTTATCCTCCATTTCCAAGAAATGACAGGCAACTATAACAGCTACAGAAAAAAATCACACATCAATCATCATTTAACCTTCACTTCAACAGGTACTTATTAATAAACAACATTACTCTCTGTACTGATAATGTGAGTGACAATGATTGTGTGGTAATTTCTGCATATAGGGGGGCAACAGTAGATCTGTCTGTGTAAAGAAGAGCACTAATGTTGTCTGGAAACACACCTGAGGGGGGGAAAGCTCCATGAAATAACAAACTCATACCACTAATTGTACTCATAATAGTATCTTGTAGACACAGTTAACATCTGATACAACAGTCTTTTGTAATCACTTCAACCTGCATAAATCTGCTTTACTTATCAAATGTTTGCATCATACACTACATGTCTAAAAAGTCCTTACTATTCACAGTAACTCAGAACCAGTTAAAGGGTCAGTCAGCATTTTTTTTAACCTAACAGATAGTCCAAATGAAACTGTGAGGTCTGTAGATAATTCTAAATAACTCACTTTTACTGTCATTTGTCCAGTAGGGGAAAGTAACTAACTTCTGTAGTTTGCTTGAGTACTTCCAATTTATACTACTTTATACCTCTACACTTCTGCAGAGGGAAGTACAGCCCTTTTCATTCCACTACATCAATGTATTTAATGTCTGTCGTAGCAACAAAGTACAGTAAGATTTTGAAAACATATACATAAGTAAAACATATCCACTTATAAAATTTAATTTACTCTACCTCAACCAGTTGCAATTTTAAGAAGATGCTTACAAATCAATGCATCAATAATAATAATAATACTAATGATTCTTGATGCACTGTCACTTTTTGCCTCTACATGAACTTAAAAATTTTCAGCACGGTAAAGTTTTGACCGCTTCTTTCTATTTATAAAACACTCTTTATTAAGCTTTATTAAGTTGTTAGGCCTGAGCTGACACTTTCAGGACTGGTAAGGCAGGTCACGACTAACAGCTGATGACAGTTTCAGAGTTGACAAATACTCTATTAGAACACAAATATTTCCTATTATACAAACCAGATAACAATCAGGGTAAATTATTAGATGCTCTTGTGTTTCTTTTGTTTTTATTTCCTGAACTGTCCCTTTAAATCTCAACAGCCCTCTCTGGATTTGGAGGTGTACCTCACCAAATATTCAATAAACGCAGCACAATACAAACTGTGAAAGGGTCAAACCCTAACTCCTCACCAGACTGAGTAATGTTTGTTTACCAGGTACTGTAAATCAACAGAAACTAAGAGCAAAGGTAAGAAGGGAGAGTTTCTATAGGGGTGCCCACCTTAACTCATTCATTGTCATATCAATGGGTAACAACTAGCCCATGTCTTTGTGTTACTTAAAATCAGGCGTGCAGCCAGGCCTACTGTTTGTTAGAAGCACAAGCCCAGCTGTCATAAATCAGGACTCAATAAACCAGGTCAAGCAGAAAATAGACAGAGGAAGTGTGCGCACATTTCTCCTGTGTTTTAACAATGGAGGCTGATCAGCACAGCCTGCAGACCGGACCTTGAGCCTTGTCTGACCGTAACGTGGTAGGATGAGATGCTGACCCCTGGAGCGTCTTGGAGGACCCGGCCTCGCCGCCTCACCGTGCTACTCCCTGAACTGTCCCCAGGAGGGTGACGGACCTCACGGACAGGATAGGAGTCAGCAGGCCAGGCAGGAAAGGCAAAGGGAGGGTGGGTAAGGTGGGGGTTCCCGACTGGGGATATCCTGTCTTTGAGAAGCTTCTCCTTGCTCTTAGGGCCCTCTGCAAGAGATGCATGCTCCAGCTGAGGTCTCTGAGGACAAGGGTATTTGCTTCAGACATTCTCCTGCATTGGGTATGTGAGGAAACACCCAAATTATATGAAAAGTCAGATTTTGTGGGGGGAAAAAAAGCTTCTGTAAATAAGATAATAAAGGTCAAAACATAGATTTAGTGGCAGACATGTGGCTCAAACACCTGAGGTGACAAATCTCTCTCTCCCTCACCCCCTGTTCTCACTCTGTCTCTGTCCCTCCTGAGATGGCAGACCTTTCAAAGGCATTCACAGAGGACAGCCATCATTAGTGGAGACACGTCGTTTCCGACAGCAGAAAGGAGTGGAAGTGCCCAAGCTTTGGGTGACTCCGGATCTCAGTTTATGTGAGACCCAAGAGTTGACCATCCTCTTCACGGTGCACAAGGCGTCCCTTCATTCCCTCCTCTATCCTCTCTATTGTGCATCCTTCCCTCCTTCGGGTTTAAATGGATGCCCTGTCATCTGCAGCAGGGACCGAGCCAGTTCAGAGGCTCAGCTGCACTGGTTTAGGCATCGCAGGTAAAGATAGCTGCACAGACGAGCACACATGGAGGCAAGAAATTACGTAAGAACATCACCCAGAGATGCTGTGGGTTAGTTAGAAACCAGGGTGCAGATGATAAGATTAAAACTGTATCTTGCAACATATTAGCCTGTTTTTGAAGTAAACATGTCTCGTGCCAACTGTCCTCTGTTACTGCAATGACTCAGAATGGACCAAATGAAAATTGTAACCTTAATTTCTTAAAGATCCTAAAAAAGAAGAAGGAAATCCAGAATCTACTTCAGTGTAAAGCCATAAAGTTTCGAAGTTATGAAATAGAAATAGAAATTGAGTGATGTTAGGTGCAGTGAACTGTATAAATATACTTTTCAAAGTAGACGACAGTTCACAGTGGGCTGTAGGTTTACTCATAGTCAAAATATGTGTATGCATTGATGTTTTACAAAATGATTGCTCATTCCCTGGGCTCTAGTTTCACAGTAAGACATTTTCAGGCAACTTTCAGGCAGATTTAACAGGTGTCTTACTTCACCACCTCAGATGGACTCATAACAAATGATATGACAGTTCATAAAGAAATGTTATGAACAAGAACTTTAAAATAAATGATCAATAAGAGATCATATAAATTTGAGTTACCAAATTACATTTTTAGGAAAAAAATGTCTATTGGAAGAAGTGGAAGAGCACATATGACCTCTTTACATGACATTTTCCTGACAGGTGGTGTGTTGAAAGGACCCACAGAGAGCAGGAAGGGCTTCTGAATACTGAGCAATTAGTCATGTAGAAGGTGGCAACAAAGTCCTTACAGTATGAAAAACATCACTGCAATGCCAAACTCTTCCAGTTTTCTGTAAGCCAGAGCACATAGGGTGAATAGTGGGGGTTTGTTTTTCTATCATAAATTGGAGAAATGAATATATCTCAGGGCATCCTGTCTGTGTGGTTAAGCCAGTTACAGTGTCATGAAACGCAGGTTTACTTTAAGCGTTGAAGTCAGTTAATTGCTGATTTGGAGCCAGGTCAATACTGACACCTAGTGACAGCACCGGAACCATTCTGTCCCCGGAACTTTGGTGTTCGAGCCGTGGCTAGCTTCGGGGCTATTAAGTAGACGGCCCAGATTAGTTTCCGCGAAGGCCCTTTAAAGCTAACATAGCCGTTTCATAAATATAACAGTACTTAGCATGGTGTCTAGCAAACAGAAGCGAGTGTGGAAGTACGTGGAAGAGGGCAGTTTGCTTAAGCTGAAGTCGTACCTAAGGAAGCACCGGGACCTGGATGTGAACTTCTCCCAGGGCAAAAGGCAGAGGAGCCCGCTACACCTGGCCTGCTGCCTCGGAGACGACGCCGTCCTGCGGCTGCTGTTGAAGCACGGAACCGACGTTCTCCAGAAGGACCATAAAGGAGACACAGCGCTACACACAGCGGCCAACAGGGCTCTTAAACACGGGAAAACAGGTGAGGAGGACCGGGAAATAAGCTGGTGTTGAATTATTAACCGGCATTTGTTTTTAATTTAAAATTTTTGGTTGTCTTTCAGCGTATGATGACTTGGTTGTGCCCCTCCAGAAGAGCTGTCCAGAGGCCATGACTGCTCCTAACAATGCTGGAGTCACACCTCAGGACCTGCTGAACTGGATGAAACGTAAAGAGGTAAACAGCAGTTTGAAGCTGTTGCAAAAAAAAAAAAAAAAAACAGGGCTGGTATTCCCAATCAATACGTCCATAAAATGTAGAAAACAGAAAAATGCTCATCACCACTCATCCAATAGCTTTTCTTTTGTCTGACCAACAGTCAAAAACTGAAAGGTTTTCAATTTATAATGTTTTAAAACAGAGAAAAGCAGCACATCATCACCAACCAACCTTGCAGGTTTTGTGATTTGAATGTGTGTATTTGCAGCTTTCCATTGTCACTTGTGAAAGTAAACTGAACATATTTGGTTTTAAACTGCTGATCATCTAAAACAAGGTCTTTGACGACACCACCTTGGCCTTGTTGTAGTCGCTGTTTGTCTTTACAGTCTTGTGATGGCATCACACCAGCCATGACACCTGTCAACATGTTGATGTTCTTACATATTAGTACTCAGTAGCCATTACTGCACCTATTGACAGATATCGTGGCTGGTGTGTTCTCGACAAGGCGTTCTCTACTTTAGCAATCTTAAAGTGGATGGGAATGATTGACGCACTGGATTACAGTGATCTCGCGGAAATGAGACAGAGGGGGCCATTAAACCTTTTCTTGCTTCAGCCTCCCTTCCTCTGGCACCTCGCTCAGCCAATGATATTTGCTCATTATTTGATTATCACAAATAATCATTAGAGCTTGTTTGTAGCCACTCAGTAGCAAGGCGGCTGCAGAACAGAAATGCCAATGATATTGTATGTTTAATGTTTAATTTTAATTTTGTCAAAGTGAAATTCTGTTCTGATAAGTTTAAATTTAAATTGCCAGATGTCCTGCTCAGGACATATCTTGACCTGATCCTTTATTGGAGACATTTAAGGATTATTATTAAACTGCCCATGTTTTATGGAAAGAAATAGGCTGATATATCATCGTCAACTTATTTCCATAGACGGAGAATTAAATATGTCATCACAGAATGTGATGGGTCCCCTGTTCATGGTTGTATTCCACAGTCAAACCTGTAACTTCACAAAACTGAAAAAGCACACACATGTTGATCTTGGTCACCTTTGGGGACATTACATGAACTTAGTTATTTCCTGGAGACTTACTTACTAATTGTAACCATAACCACTGCTTGCTAACACTTGTAACTAACCCAAACTTTAATGGTCTCAGCAGCCATCTTAGCAGCGCCCTCACGCAGTAATTTCTAGCTAACATGAAAGCTCATCAAATGAATGGGGAGAGGCCACAACTTCAATAGTGGCTGCTGGTGTTAGATCATATTTACATCATTTTTTCTGATATAGCTTCACAGACTACATAGAACATGAGTAGTCCCTCTGAAACAAACCTGAAGGAGTGGCTGGAGAAGCTGTTTGGTGAATGTGAAGATGAATTCTATGAAACATTTGGAGTGTATGATGGTAAATTTCAGTCTCATTCTTTGAAGATTAACTATTTAGACTCTCTCTCCACTTGATATTAACTGTACTTCTTGTTTCACAGATGATGATTTTCTTCTGTTGATGTGATGAGGAAGACTTTGGGGACTGGGCTGATCGTATTAGAAAAGAATATTCGATGAAAGCATCACCGGAGCTCGAGACTGGCAACAGCGTCTTCTGGGTGGAAAAAAGAAAAATAAACAAGAGAGCAGGGAAAGAAGAAAAAGCCCGTGAGAGCTGTCTGAAAAGCTGCAGAGGAACGCAGTATCTGGCTCGAGCAGCACGTAAAGAAGGAAAGAGACTCGGCAGGGCAAGCGCGGGTATGATGAGAGGTGTGCAGCCACTTTCAGTGGCGGCTCTTCAGCAAACAGCGCAAAGCTGAGCTTCTGATGACATTCCCTGGCCAGCTCCAAGAGGGACACATTCACGAAGG
Source organism: Lates japonicus (assembly GCA_033238685.1). Taxonomy (NCBI): domain Eukaryota; kingdom Metazoa; phylum Chordata; class Actinopteri; family Centropomidae; genus Lates; species Lates japonicus. The sequence goes on along the minus strand of BRZM01002687.1, from coordinate 48,669 downwards.
AGATGGTGGACGTGATGCTGCAGTGTGGACGAAAAGGCGATGCAGCGTTTCGTAAAATACTCGGAAGCAACAAAAGCTCTGTAGCATCCAACAAATTTGCTCAGAATCGCGAAGCCCGGTTGGAGGAGAAGGACAAAGAGGATCCTGGATACAGTCACAGCTCTGTCACAGGAGCTCAACAGACTGGCTCAGAGTCTGAGGCTTAAAATCACAATATAATTTCAACAATTTTTGTATCTTTTATGGGAATGTGTGTATGCAAAAACTCTAATTTCTCTCAAATTTTGTGACATTTATGCAAATGTACCATGGTGTGTACAGTTTCCACTTGTCATGTTATATTACTTTAATCAATCTTTTTATAGCTCTAGCAGGATAATGATGGATAGTGTTTCTGATTTGATCTCAGCTCCTCCTGTCACATGTCCAAAGTGTTCTTGAGCAAGACACGAACTCAAAAGTTCTCACAGTTCTCCCAGATGTGAGTGTGTGTCGGGAAAGTGTGACTCACTTTGGGGAAAAGCATCTGTCAAAACAGTATGATAAATGTGCTGTAATGTCGTTATCTATAATGTCCTCGGTCTGATCTGATTGACCTGTTTCTGATAATTAAAACAGCAGTGACTTTGGTAACTGACTAATTTACCGATCATAAACAGGCTTCATATAATAACTGATTTTTAAAATAATAATTAACATCATCCAGATTCCTTTTGATGTGTTGTGTTTAGTCATGTGTGGCCCCGCAGTGTTTTACTCTTATAGTCCGTCTCATCAAAAGGCGGCTCGTTGTTTGATCCACAGGTTTGTAAACCTGCGGTAATAATTAACCACAGGCGGTTGCTGTAGTAGCTAAAATGAACATATCATACAAACAACTAATAAAATTCACTTTAAAGAAGAGCAGATGGTCGGTCTGCTTTTCAGTGATGGAACAGGAGAATAAAGAAGATGCGCTGGTTGCCAGGTTTGGTATTTATCCCCTGTTGCCGAGCATAAGTTAGAACGAGACAAAGGGACTGAACCGAGTTATTTAACAAATTTATACTGTGGCCATCTTTGGATTTTCAAATATAGATCGATGAATCACGTGCATATGTCTTTTTATATTATATTGATTTGTCCATTACTATATAATTTTATTGCTTATTATATAGTGTCTTTGGTGGCCAGAAAGAGGCATATAAATAAAAATATATTATTATTATTGTTATGACTAATAAAGTTCAAGGTTATAGTAACAATATAGAAATAATGATATTAAATGATAAATTTGTTGTCAAAATTATACAAGCTGATGAAATATGTAGATTTGCTATGGGTTGAAGAAATTAATATAACAGGAATAAAAATGTCATTTGGAAACTAAAATTCATTGTTTGTGAAGTACAGCAAATAACTGATATTGATAGCCGGGTGTGAATAGCTCCTGCTTAAGTGGCAACTTTGATGAAAAAATCCTCACACTATTTATGGACAGATGTTCATAGGATTAGCTCATATCTAGCTGTTTTAACGTCAAATCAAACTCCTGGTGTCTGGTGTATCACCATTCCTCTTCTAAAGCGAGAAAAAGTGATTATTTCAAGAGGATGCAGTAAAATCTGGCAACCCGCAGACGCAATCTGTGTCAATTGCTGAGCGACGTAAGCGCGAATAAAGGCCGTAGCCTATTTCACAGTTGTGAGGGTTTTTTAACGTGCGAGGGCTGCCTTTAGCCTACTTTTGTCTACATGGCGGGTTGATGGTTGTCTTTTAGTCTGCCCTGTTGCTCTCGTTTCTTGTCTGGCCGGCGTTGCGTCATCACCATTGCTTCTGCAATGACAGGTGTAAAGGTAAAGGAAGCCCTCAGGGTAGCGCCTTTCGCTACGATCGCTCGATGCAAAAAGGTGCATTAGGAGGTTTCTGTCTTTGTTTCGTTTTGTTTGCTGAATAGACGTAGGCGTCTTCAAGGGAGCAGAGAAATCGGTGCATAACACAGAGTCAGAATATGAGGATATTTTCCCTTTCTGAAAATCGTCATTATTAATGGACAATAATTAATCCTCGGTGAGGAGGTTAATTGGTTAAGAGGTTTACGGGAACGCGCAAACTCGTTGAATTTGTGATGTCCTATTTTCGTTTGTCGTGAACGGCTCGTCGTCTAGGTTCAGCAGGCTACAGGCAGATTACAAGGCAGCGGAGGAGATCTGACTGTCTGGCAGATAAAGATGGTGTTCAGGTGAGGAGATGTGCTTGGCGCAATTGTTCCTGCAGTCCGGCTCTGAATATGACTGCATTAGTGAGCTCGGAAGCTGGGGCTGATCGAGTTTCGAGATGTAAGTAGAGTCTGATGATACGCATTCATTTCTGCAGATGTACAAACTCTACCACCAGTTTCAACGTCTTTGTGTGGTATTTTTTCTAACAAAGACAGAATAAAAGCCAGTTCTACGCCATCCTCATTTTCTTTCTGAATGTGCATGTATGTTTGAAGGAGGTGGTTGGGTGGGGAGGTTGGTGGGGGCTTCCCCTATGAGTGGTAAAAGGTCTAAATGTTGTTCTGCACTCAGTTTTTAAAAATGTAAATACTAGTTAAATAATTTATATACCTATCTGATTTTTTTTCATTCATATAATTTTCTTTAAGGGCTTTAAACAATATAAACCAATAATATATTAAGGTTTAGTCAAAAATACTATGCATTGCACTTGGCTTGGGAGGAGGATGTAGATGAATATAGTTTTAACAATATTTAAACAACAGTAAACAATGTAATAACCAGTCTCACTATTTACCGATACCATAATAGGTCTTATTATTGTGCATGTATTGACTGATGCAGCTACCTGACCTGTGAATGTCACTCTGATTTCAGCTCAATCCAAGTCATCAGCTCATTCCATGGCAGCCATCATGAAATCAAGAATCTTGAGATGGAGGATTCTGGGTAAGAGAGCCAGAGCACCTGGGGCGGTTCATGTGGATCATACGATTAATCATCAGGGTAGAAACTTGCAACTCATTGCTGCCTGTTTTGTGTTAAATGGTCCCTCAGAGATAAATTTCTGTTAGCTCCTGACGCTTCAGTGGTAATCACCATAGGACAAACTATCAGCATTTCTACTCTGTTTACAGGTTACCTTCTGAGGGAAATCCAAAAGGCTAATAGCGGTTCAGAGGAGGATGAGTCCACCTCCTCCCAGACAAGTCCTGGAGATCATGGTGAGTTAAATTTTTAATCTGATTTTATATCAAAGTTCTCACTTTTCTTTAATTGGGTGTATTTACATACCTACTAGTATATCAGTTTATAGTATCAACATTTATCTGGAACCTGGCCAGTCATACGCTAATAATACATGCTGTAAGTTTTAATTGTCTGCCACAGTGCACATGTATTTGACTCATCAAACCTCTAGTCCAAGACTCCATGTTTTTATGGCTGTACCAGTCATCAAATGGAAATATTCTAGATATCTTATGAGTCATTTATACATTTTTCCCCAAATTCAGCCTAGCATCTCTGTTAACTTTTGGAAAATTGCGATCTCCATGAATTTAAAGTTCTGTAGGTTTGAACAAGCTTTTGGCTACACAGCATGGGTTTGTACTGACTGTTCATTAGCCCAGAGACAATTAGGATTAGGAGGTCATATGTTTGTGATTTCTGTACTGACAGGTCACCTCAGCAGCTGAGAGCTCTGTTTAGTTTTTGGCTGCCTGACTCTACACGTTTACCACTCTGCTGGATTTGGCTTCTCTGTGTAATCATCAGTAATGGAAGATGAAAGAGACAATACAGTTGATCCTCTGCATGATGTCAGACTTTAACTTTCATGTTTGATGAACTGCTACAAAACCTGAGTTTAGGATGCACATCTACACACACACATACATACCTAGATGAGTTGTTAACATGCCACAATATCCTTGTTTCCATTTAACATATATATATATATATATATAT
>BRZM01002687.1:0-34072 GCA_033238685.1 Lates japonicus | reverse complement strand
GACCTGATTGTTCTCTTTTATGAACCTAGAAAGTAACAGTCTTTTGGTTTCAAAGGAACCGCTTTTGCATATGCAGGCTCAGAGAAAAGTAATTAAAAAAACTATAACAGCAAAATTGACTTTTAGTCAGATAAATAAACACAAAATCAAATCTTCTCTGTGGTAGATACATGTCACACATCAATCACTTGGAGTTAGTCTGGTAGGAGTGTTATTATTACAGATAAATGTGACTTCGTTTGATAAATAAATGTTTTCTCCATGATAGTACCTGTACAGTAACTTTACAATATGTTGGGTCAATTGGTGATATTCCATCAAATAAACCAGGTTGACTGGATCAGAAGTTCTTGAAGATCTCAAGTCCTTCTGAGGAACAGGGGGTCTTTTCTTCCAGTCCTCCTCTGGGTAAACATCAAAGTTGAGAAGTCGCCTCATGGGAAACTTTAGGAACGAGCAGGAGGTCAGGAGACAGTGGAACATACAGTGTTAAGCAGGTCTGAAACTTCAAGTTAAATATGAGTGACACATGAGCAACACAGTGAGTGTTATGCACCCTGTCCATTGCAATATGATTATAAACTATGCCACTTCACCAGCACTGGTAACTGCTAACTCACTCTCTTTTACGGTCACCATCAGAAAAACTAGCACTGCTGATGCTGCATTTGACAAAAATGGCATGGCAGTCAACCAGAGGAGAAAAAGCCTGACCTAAAGTCCACAAAGAAAATGTGACTACAGTGCAGTGTGTAACTTTTTGTCCAACTGCAGAAAGTAACCCAACTTCAGAGCCTCCAGTTGGCCCTGTGAGCCTTTCAGCATTAATGTGGGCCATATTAGGTTGGGCTGCTAGCTTTGTTTATATGGAGTCAGAGATACTGATACTGGAGAAATGACTGTTGAGATGCAAACTCCAGTCTGAGATAGCGTCAAATTGTGAGATAAAAAATCATAATTGTGAGATAATAATATTATGAAATAATAAAATTGGAAATTAGCAATAATGTCTAAATTCAGAGATTAAAAATTCTAATTATGAGATATCGTCGAATTATGAGAAGTTGTATCACGTAGATAATGCTCTAAATTACTTAGATATGTCCAAATTACAAGGTAATAAATCGAAATTATGAGATAGTGTCAAAATTACAAGATAATGAATTGAGATATGTTATATTACGAGATATGTCAAAATTTCGAGATAATAAATCGAAATTATGAGACACTGTCAAAATTACGAGATAATAAATTATGAGATAATGTTGAATTTAAAGAAGTTGTAATTACGACATATGTCAAAATTTCGAGATAATAAATTGAAATTATGAGATAGTGTCAAACTGTGACATAGAAAAAATGAGATAATGTCAAAATTACGAGATAATGAATTGAGATATATCATGTTACGAGACATGTCAAAATTACGAGTTAACAAATTGAAATTATGAGATAATGCCGAAATTACGAGATATGTCAAAATTAAGAGATAATGAATTGATATATATTACTTAGATATGTCAAAATTTCTAGATAATAAATCGAAATTATGACATCACAAAATTACGAGATAATAAATTATGAGATAATGTTGAATTTAAAGAAGTTGTACTGATGATGATGTCAAAAATGAGATAATAACCTAAATTATGAGATAGTGTCAAAATTGTGACATAGAAAAATGAGATAATGTCAAAATTATTGAGATAATGAATTGAGATATATCATGTTACGAGACAAAATTACGAGTTAACAAATTGAAATTATGAGATAATGCCGAAATTACGAGATATGTCAAAATTAAGAGATAATAGATCGAAATTATGAGATAGTGTCAAAATTGTGACATAAAAAATGAGATAATGTCAAAATTACGAGATAACGAATTGAGACATATCATATTACAGATGTCAAAATTATTTAGACAATAAATCGAATTATGACCTAGTGTTGAAATTCAGAGATAAAAAATCATAATTATGAGATATCGCTAAATTACGAGATAATAAATTATGGGATAATGTCTAAATTATGAGATATGTCCAAATTACAAGGTAATAAATCGAAATTATGAGATAGTGTCAAAATTATGAGATAAAAAAAACATAATTATGAGATGATGTCAAAATTACGAGATAATGAATTGAGATATGTTATATTACGAGATATGTCAAAATTTCGAGATAATAAATCGAAATTATGAGATGATGTCAAAATTACGAGATAATAAATTATGAGATAATGTTGAATTTAAAGAAGTTGTAATTATGACATATGTCAAAATTTTGTAGATAATCGAATTATGAGATAGTGTCAAATTGTGACATAGAAAAATGAGATCATGTCAAATTACTTAGATAATGAATTGAGATATCACGTTACTTAGACATGTCAAAATTTAGTTAACAAATTGAAATTATGAGATAATGAAATTACTTAGATAAGGTCAAAATTAAGAGACACAGATCTAAATTATGAGATAGTGTCAAATCAGACATAGAAAAATGAGATAATGTCAAAATTACGAGATAATGAATTGAGATATATCATGTTACGAGACATGTCAAAATTAAGAGTTAACAAATTGAAATTATGAGATAATGTTGAAATTAAAGAAGTTGAAATTATGAGATAATGCCGAAATTACGATATATGTCAAAAATTAAGAGATAGATCTAAACATGGAGATAGGCAACAAATTGTGACATAAAATGAGATAATGTCAAAATCACGAGATAATGAATTGAGATATGTTATATTACGAGATATGTCAAAATTTCGAGATAATAAATCGAAATTATGAGACACTGTCAAAATTACGAGATAATAAATTATGAGATAATGTTGAATTTAAAGAAGTTAGAATTATGAGATAATGTCGAAATTATGAGGAGTTGTAATTACGAGATAATGTCGAAATTACGAGATATGTCCAAATTACAAGGTAATAAATCGAAATTATGAGATAGTGTCAAAATTGTGAGATAAAAAAAACATAAGTATGAGATAATGTCAAAATTACGAGATAATGAATTGAGATATGTTATATTGCGAGACATGTCAAAATTTCGAGATAATAAATCGACATTATGAGATAGTGTCAAAATTGTGACATAGAAAAAATGAGATAATGTCAAAATTACGAGATAATGAATTGAGATATATCATGTTACGAGATATGTCAAAATTGCGAGATAATAAATCGGAATTATGACCTAGTGTTGAAATTGTGAGATAAAAAAAATCATAATTATGAGATAATGCCAAAATTACGAGATAATAAATTATGGGATAATGTCTAAATTATGAGATTTAAAAAATTGTAATCATGACGAAATTACGAGATGCTGAAATTATGAGATAATGTAGAAATTGTGAGATTAGAAATTCTAATTATGAGATGAGATTATGTTGAAATTACGAGATAATAAAATGGAAATATAAGATAAGTCATAATTATGACATAATAAATTGAAATTACGACATAAATTGAAATCATGAGATAAGAATTGTGAGATTTAAATAAATCATAATTATGTGATAATGTCGAAATTACGAGATAATAAAATCGAATTATGACATAATAAATTGAAATTATGACATAAATTGAAATTATGCTGGTCTCCACCGTCACTGTCACTGAACCTGGTAAAGTACCTGGGAGAGTGTGCTGCCTGCATTAAGGCCTCACCTGAAGCACTGAAAAACAGAAACTTAAAGTGCAAGAAGAATTTACTAAACAACACTGCACCCGTTTTTTCCATTTGCACTTGTACTTATTGTGCATGTGTTGAGGATACATGTGTTGATATTATAAGTTCAGTACACTATACAGCCACCTGTATAAGAGCGTACCTGTCATGTATGAGCGAGTGGGAGCTCTTATTGTGAAGTGACTGCTATGTTTACTCATGAATAGCATGGTGGATGTTCATAAAGTAATGCTTGTATTGTCAAGTAACATACTAAAATAGAACTTGGGATGCACACAAGACGCTGTTCTTTGGAGTTCTGGCAGTTTTGTTCAGAGGAAAACTTTTCTCCTGCTTCTGTCAACCTCTGGGAGGCTCCTCTGTGTTTGGTCCAGTGTTACCTTGTTGGTTGTGTCACCCCGAGAAAACCAGTTTGTGAGTCAGCTCACTAATGCACTGTAGTGCAGAGGGAACAAATCAAGGGGCCAACTGTGAATCCAGTGTTTACAAAGGTTTATATATAAAATAAATGCAACTGACATTTTGAAATACATAAGTTTAACCTGTCTCTACTTCTTATACAGTTGATCTGGGTTTTCCACAACAACCGCATTTTGGAAACGCAGTCTGATGTTACCTGGAAGAGAACATTGTACCTGGTAGTTTACTGTAATTTATTAATTAAAGTTTTTGTCTCCTCCTCTTTAAAGCAGTTCATATTTTTTGTGTTTTCCTGGATATCAATTGGCTAACCAGTGTATAATTTTTAATGATTTCATTCACAACATACATGCAGTCATGAACTAAAAGAGTAGCAGTAAGAAGAATATAAAACAAAAGAAGCAGCAAAAGAAAAAGCTAAAATGCAATTTAGACTAACATTGGAAAGGGGGGGGAGGCCGCATTTTAATTCTCAGATTTACTGCTTTGTTCTCACTAGCGCCACTCCCCCTCTTTATTCACTCTTTTGCTTGTTTGATCACCACTGCTCTCTCTCTCTTTTCCTTGTTGAGCTGGAGAGGAGGTGCCAACGTTGAATGGTGTGGTTAGAAATATCCATCAATCCATAATCTATATCACCTATCCTTAAGAATCACGGGAGGCTGGAGTCAATCCCAGCTGACACTGGGTGAGAGGTGGGGAACGCTGGACAGATCACCAGTCTATCAAAGGCATATAGAGACATAGAGACTCACATTCACACCTACGGGCAGTTTAGAGTCACCAGTTAACCTGCGTGGTAGGAAGCTGGAGTACCTGGAGAGAACCCACACAGGCACAGGGAGAACATGCAAACTCCACACAGAAAACTGGGGTTCAAACCCAGAACACCCCATGCTGCCCTGTGTTTAGGGACAGCAACTGACAAATTCTGCATAGTATACCTTTAAAAACAAAAAACACCTATGAGAAAAACACACATGTAGCATATGGCTCAGTGACATGGGCATGTTAGAGGTACACAGTTATTTTCTAATGTTATAAAATTAGAAAAGAGAAAAAGTGATTCCAACATTTTATACTGATCTGACAAATAAAAGAAATACCATGTTACTAATATTCTAATAGATTTCTTGAGTGGAAACCGATCATTACTAATACATATTAAATCAACAGTCCTAATTCACGTACTGAATTGGGACTTGAAATGATTAGCTGTAAAGAGACAATGTTACATGAGCACAGCTCTCACCTTTAATTTCCTCAAAGGAACGGCCTCCCAGTCAATTGTCTTGAACCAGCGGTGCTTCTTCACATCATCAGCTCCGTTCTGAAACAGAAAGCATGGCTGTGTACACACATTCTATACAACACATACACTGCTCACGTTTCCTTAGCATGACAAAGTTTTATGTTGGACTGATTAGATGCTCTCTGTGTTCGGTTATTTTGCTTTCTGACACAGAGTGGGACTGCTGTCAGAATGTAGTGATCTATCAGGCTGAGATAGGCAAAACTGTGTAGCAGCCTGTCAGGGCTGTTGCACATGTGAAGACGTGAAGTTTTATTGTTTTATCTAACATGTGAGCAGTGTACTTTGAGGGGCTTTTTATTCAACAGGCTGTAAAAGCTGCAGTGAACACTGCCTGAAGTAGCTATTCATACACCCCACAGACTGTTAACAGTCTCCCACCATGACAACAAACATCTGGGTATTTTAAGCAAGACATTTATGATTTGTTAATAATGGAAAACTATTGAAACCTGCCAGCATTTTCACTTAAAAAATAACCACAGATCAAACATTTAACTTTGTTATTGCTGGTGTGTGACTTTAACACTGGAACTGGAGTAACAAAGCCTTCATCTTTTTCCCTCTGTGGTCTACCTCCAGTTTCCTTCAGTACAATTACCAATTAAAAATTACAGTAATTCTGTTTACTTCAAATAATGAATTAATATCAGAATTTTAAAATGGACCAACTAAAAATGACTAAAATAAAGTCAAATCCACAGCAGGGGATCTGATTGGCCAGTCCAAACACACACCCTGCCTCAGCAATACATCTGTCCAATCAGAGCTCCTACTTTGGTTTATGATCAAAAACCTGCAAATACAGGCTGAATTCAAAAATGGACCACTGAGATAAGGACTTGGGTCTTAACTGTATGTACTTTATCAGGTGAACTGCTGGTGTGCCCTTTACCCAAGTCTTTTTGAATTCCCTCTTTATGTGACTATCTTTCCTCCGCAGTTCAACACAGAAATCGAATAGTGTTTTTGCTTGAAACGCCCATCCCTAATCCGTTTCAGTGTTCAGACAGACTTTTTTTTAAAAAGTGGAAAAAACAAACAAATATTCAGTATTGTAGAATAAAACTAAATTTCAGTTACCAAGATCAAGCACCATTAATCAACTGTATGTAGTCAACGGCTTACTCTTCTTTAAATTAATCATGTCTTTGTATATAAATTGTGAGATGGATCACCGTGCATGAGCAATCAGCTAATGTTAATTTGTGACTCCATTTCAAAACTCAAAATAAGGACATTGAATGATTAATTGCAGTATGTAGAGATCTTTTTCCTGTGAGTTTATTAATGCAGCATTTAAATGCTAATTGAATGAATACATCTCTAAAAGCTTTTTAGACTGCTTCAGTTCATCAGCTGATTGTAATTAAACACTGTCGTTCTTGTGGTGGCGCTGCTGAGCCTCCACACAGGAGGACAGACAGTGTGAGCGCACTGCAGCATCAGTGTTGCGTTAATGAGCAATGTGACTGCTCTGCAGATGAATATTGGCAGCCACAAATCAATATCATCTTGTCTAGGATTATCTGGAGTTAATCACTGGGCTTAGAGAAGTATTTGTTTTATTGAGAGCAGCTCTCAGTCGCCCGCTCCTTTCACTACTGTTAATTGAAACACCACAGTCTTCTAGTTTGAATCTACATGAATCCAATGATGAAGTGGCAGGCTCCCAGTTAAAATGTATAACACTGTTTTTTCACTCTGTAATTCTTCCAAGAGATCACTGAAGAAATGTCTGTCTAGTTCCTGAGTCAAAATGCTGTTCTTCCACATTTCAGAGCCTCTTGTGTGTTAAAGTTCTGCAGTGGAACGGACGGGGAGCTTTAACAGGAGACACATGAAGTTATGAGTTTTTTAAAATCCCCCTGTTATAATCAGGGGGCAGAGGGGATATGAGGGTGTCAGGGAGATTCATTCAATGCTTTATCATTTTTCTGAGGGAGCCTCCCTGCACATGAGGCAACAGTTGGGAGTTCTGACAGTTGGGGTCAGTTTGAGGTTAAACTGCTTGAGGGAGAAATTATTATGGTTAAATTGGTTATTTGACTGTTTGGAAATATTTAATATTAGATTATTATTATTAATACTTAAGTCAAGTTTCAAGCCAACTTAAGTTTCATCAACAGCTGAACTACTGAATGTAGCATGAAACTAATACAAATGATTATTGATCTTTAAGTAGGCAGGGTCAGATTTCTAAGTATGGAATCTTTCCACAATCAATGTTGTGAGAACTAAGAGAATGTGTCTTTCCCATCCTCTGCTCACTGTCTTTAAAGCTGCATGCTGTGGATTTGGGCAGTTTTTGTCACATGCAAGACCTCATTAAAAGTAGAATAAAACAGTGGGACTGAAGTGCATTGGGAGGGCAGTGTTATCCTGTTGGACTCCGACTTCTCAGTAACTTCAGGTTTTATTTCCAGTGTGGTACATCTGGTTTTTCAAAGACAAAAAAAATTGGCCCTAACAGTAAGACCGAGAGAGAGAGAGGAGCTGATGAAAAATATTGATACATACATAGATCTGGGTGTCCTTCATTCCTTCATTTACCCTGGGTTTTTACCTCTCAGCCTGAGAGGAAAAACTTCAGGCACTACTCAGGCCTGAAACAAGAATCTCTTCTCTTCTATCTCTTGCTTGTTCCTGAGCTTTCACATAAATCTCATGGTCTACATTTGCAGATGAGGTCATCTTATGTGACCTAAACGTCAAACTTTGCTCCCATGACTGCATTAGACAGTTTAGGAAAAAACTGAATGATCACTTTGGAGGATGGAGTTTGTATGTATGTATGTAACTTGGAGGTTGATCTAATATTTAGTCTACTCTCACTGATTGAAATGGACTGCAGTAGTATAAGATAGGTATACCTAATAAACTGGCAACTATATGTATATCTTTAAGCACTGAATGTGCACCTTTTGGCACTAACATTAACAACAATTTCAGATGATACCTTAGCCTACCCAACCGTCAGATACAGTTTGAGTCCGGTGAGGACAGACTCTGAAGTGACTGCAAATCAATTCGACATCTCTGTAAGATTTAGTTCTGTGTGTTCTCTCAGACTATGCTGTGCAGACTGGATCTGGAAGTGTTTTTTCTTACTGACTATGTTGCTGGAGGAGTGAGAGGAGTAAGGATGTTGCTTTTATTAGGGAGTAATAATATTTAGATTGCGAGTCAGACATATTACAAATATCACCGCCCACAGACTGACAATATAATTCCTCTTCATTTCTGACTAACTGGAACCATGTGGAGCTTCAGTCACTCTGTGGGCCCTGTCCTATCCTGTCCGGTTCTGGTCTCTGACCGCTGACGTCAAACTGCCTACTGGAATATGGTGAGCTGCCATGTGGCTCACAGACAGAAAGTCTAACCAACTCACCTTCATGTTGCCTAGCCGTCTGGCTTGGTCAATGACCAGAAATTTCTTGAGGTCTCTGGGGAAAAAGAAACGATCAGTGAATCCACAGCTGTACACTTCATCTCTGTAAAGTGTTACTTCCTCCCTCTCTCACAAAGAAACTGTCAGAAGACCTCCCTGCACTGTCAAATTGACAAATGCATCCTAATGAGGTAGCCTGACAGCTGGTAAGGGGCGAGGCAGGCTAGTGAGTTGTGTCTCTTTGACAATCTTGCAATTGAAAGTAGGTGTGTTTTTGTAGACAGGAACTTTCTGTGACTATAAACTTTAGTGTGATGTGAACACTTAGTATGGGGAAATGAGGGTGATTCACAGAGGCTTTAAAATGCCAGTGTTGGCTTTCTGATGAAATGTGATGGCTGCTGACGAACAGAGAGCTTTCGATAAAGGTGCCGTATCTCACATCCTACAAGCTGCTGACAGGCTCATAAATACAGCAGCTGGATGTTGACAAGTCAGCTATTTCTATGTTTTTGTCTAAATCCTTCCTATGCTTAAAGACAGGCCTTTGGATTGATATGTCACAGAGAAATGTTTTAATCAGCACCAGGGGAAGAAATATTTATATTTATGCCTTTTCATGGATTTCACAAAGAATTCATCCAGAAAAAAATGGAAACACAAATAGGAGGAAGGGAGGGAGGAAAGCAAAAAGAGACTAAGCTTTATATTTCATTTTTGAGCTTTCTTTTTTTTAAATTTCTCATTTCTAATGAAGCCTGCCCATGTCAGCTTGCAATCAGAAATTTTCTACTTTTTTTTTAACTGTACAATGTATTATTCTAGGATATTCATTTGTCTTTTTTTTTTTTTTTTTTAAATTATTAAAGTATTTTTTTGGTCTTTTTGCCTTTATTCATAGTACAGTGAGAGAGAGACAGGAAACAGGGAGAGAGTGGGGGAATGACATGCGGTAAGGGTCCGGCCGGATCAGGAGTTGAACCGGGGTCCGCCTGCTCAGACCACTAGGGCCCCCATTCATTTGTCTTTTTAATATCAAATGTCCTTTACCATTTACTGTTACATTAAGTTATGGCCTCATTCTCCCTGGTAATACAGTTAAAATAATATGCATGTTTGCTTAACTGTCCTTCTGGGTGAAGTTAACTTCCATAGAACTGGCTGTGTTTTGAAGCCTAAAAACCTTATTGGCAACTTGGCTGAGCACAACATCTTTTCCTTCTGTTACACAAATTCACTGCTGGTTTAACTATGGCAGCTCCACTGCAGCAGCCAGAGATTGGTGTCTTTCTCTAAATCCCCTTCGCCAACCTGAACCACCAAAGTCAGTTGTGATCGACCTGTCCATCTTGACCGACCTGACCCATCATTTTAACAGAGCCTTCAACAATATTTATGTTTAAGTCATGTCGAATGTTGTTTAACACAAACAACTTTATGACAACACATCTGTGTGTAAAATCAAAATGAAACATTAGACTCAGACTGTAGTTCTTGCCCTGTATTAAACACACGTGTATGTGCACCTGTAACAGCAGCCAGAGGCAGACAGTACTGCTGAAACAACATCCAACGCAGGAAAACAGCTATGAGAAAGACTGTTAGGACAAATGGTTTGACCTAACCATACCGATATGAAAAATTAAATTCAGTATTTGTTGGCACCTCAGCACCAAAACACAGCTGCTGGCCTGCTGCTTGGCTCCACTCTGAGTAAAAAATCTAGAGACTGCTGTGTATGAAAATCCCAGGAGATCAGCAGTTTCAGAAACACTCGAACCAGCCTGTTAAAGTCAGGGAGGTCACTTTCTTTTCCCAATCTGATGTTTGATGTGAATATTAACTGAAGCTCCTGACCTGTATCTGCAGGATTTTATACACTGCACTGTTGTGTCATCATTGGCTGATTGGATACCTGCATGAATAAGCACCTGTACAGGTTTTCCTGATAAAGTGCTCAGTGAGTGCAAATCATTATTAATTTTGAGAGCATTATAAACCTATAATACAGATGAAGCATTCAAATACCTGTAGAATTTTATTTCAGACTGCCCTGATGGTTGGTGACCACTGCTCTAACAAATTCTTTTCTGGGCCCTTAGGGAACCAAACACAGCACACCAACACACCAAATCCCATCGTATACAGACCACAGAGGCGCAGAGGAAAAAGTGGGGGTAGTGCAGGGTGCTTAAGGTCAGGTCAACACGGTGTCAGTATGTCCATAACAACTCCTTAACTTGCAGCTAATTTTATTACCAGTGCCTTATGGACTTATGGCTGGGGTCACCTGGGACAGTTGTCCAGTCCTTTAGGTTGATTGTTTATGTCAGCAGCTGCTGCTGGAGACACTGTCTACAGTCCTCTGCGGGCCTTCTACCCTGATGGATGGGAGGACGGGAACTGTGTGGCGGGTATAAATAGAAATATTAAAAACTTCTGTCTGCTGGCTGCAAGATAGATGGCTTAACAGTGGGAAGCTCGTTCGCTGAATTATCAGGGGAGGCAGTGTGTATCTGGCCTCTGGGGCCACTGTGTCAGGACTGACTGAGTGAGTGCAGACACACTCACACTCACATAGAGTGCACTGAGCTAGTAATCTTGTACATTCCTGCGCCCTCCAGCCAACCAGTGTATGAGCAGGGAAACCAACCAACCAGCCAGCCAGTGACTGCAGGTCCACCTGAAGCCCCTCTTAAGCTCCAGGGAGCTCATTGACCCTGTGTTAAAGGGATGTTGCCGCACGACCCATATGGCTCCCACAGTCTAGTCAAGTATTATTCTTAAACAGTCATTTGAATGGGGGGTGGGGGTGTCAGTGACCCTCAATAGGGAGACTAATCTCTCCTGACTGGGCCAGCTCAGGACCAGGTCCACCAGCAGGAAAATGGCGTGTGGCTAACGCTTGGAGTCTTTAGCTGCAGCTACAGGTGAGGACACTCGTGTCAGGACCTTGCAGTTTTTTATTGGAGTTTGGTTGGATATTTATTAGACTCAGTATATCTAAGATAAATCTTCACACACATGAATGTTAAGAAAATGATTTACTGCAACTGCTCCTCCAGATGTCTATGATGTTTTTTATACTTGATGTCTCAAATCAGGACAGTCATGTGAGTCTATGATGCTGAGAAAAAGATATTCACTGTTTCATAACTGGAAAAATTCTTACTGGACCAGAGGACATCACATGACAGTTGCAATCTGACTGTAGCTACAATACAAAATGGCCCCACAGCTGGGCCCTGCTCCTGGAGTGGGCTTATGGTTTACAGACCCGCTTTCTGCAGTACCACTGTACTGGTATGTTATTGTAGATGTTAGCACACAGTTGTCTCGTAGAATGAGGAATTATTAGTGACATTTCAGTTTGTCTGAAACCTGTCTGTCTGACATACTGTTTCTGATTTTGGTTCATTTAGTCCTGACCAGTTAGAGGAGTTTGATGCATCTTTCCTGTCAACCCTTTCCACTCGACATGGAAGCTGCAGTAATGGCTGATACAGTTACAGTGTAATCATACCTGATAGAATTTAAGGATAGAATGACAAAAGACCAAAGTTGCAATAAACCACAACCATCTTTTAAATGAACACCAGTGTGTCTAAAGGAAGGTACTCTGGTACATGCAAGGACATAAAGGACTAATGTAAATGTATGGTAAATACACACACGACACACACACATACACACACACACACACACATTCTTGGCTCGTGATATTTCACCCTGGCCTGCTGTCTGGTGCTTACTTGACATAAAAATCCAGATGGCGTGGGAATTCCAGTTTTCCAGCCAGGATCTTCTGGTAGATTCCAAACGGGTTGTCATCAAAGAACGGTGGGTACCTGTGGAGAGAAGTAAATGTCATCTCCAGCCTGTCCCTCTGAAGCTGCACACACACTGTGTGCAAATTCAATCTGTGCTCTGTGAAAAACAGCATGATGCAAGGAACAGGTAAAGCTGGTAAGAGCTTACACACACTCGGCTGTATCAGTCTGAACAAAATAGTGAGTGAACATGTGGTGAGGTCAACATTTAGAGTCGGGGGGTCATGAAAACTTTCAGCTGTGGACAGAACAGCCGACAAGTTTGTCTGAAGAACAAACAAACAAAAAACAACTGCTGTTCAGCATATATGTGTCTAAACTTAAATGATGAGATTTTCATCAATGGAGGTGAATACTGAACTTGCCAGACTTAGTACGTCGCACAAGGAGCTGGTGCCCAACAACGTCTCTGCCAATGTCTCGGACACGTGCCCTAAGCTCCACTGTCAGGGCCTTGATTCCCCTTTCACCAAGCCTCACACAACGCAGCTTCATGTTGGACAGATATTTTAAGAATGCCAAAACATCCATTAAATATATCCGTTGGGTTGTTGGTTTGAACCCTTTTTGTTGCAGGTTGGCTACAAACCTTAAAGGTCAAAAATAAGGTTTAGCTCATGTCCTCTCATAGACAATAGACAATCACAGATAATTCTTCAAATTTTGTAAACTTACCCTCTGACTCTTGAAATATCCTGCAGGAACAATAGATTGCCATTTGGATTGGGGGAGTCTGCCATGAAGTGGACGAAGTGGAACACATGAGTAGCACGCTGCTTTGCATTTTCCTGAACTTTCCTGGAAGGGTTGGCACCTTCCACATGGCCTTTAAAGTCGTTTACCAATTTCACTGAGGGACAGGTAAATAAATAATCAGACATTAAACAATGGTAAACATGCAACAGTAAGATTCATAATCCTAAATGTTTTGATAGGAATGTGATATTCACCATAAGCAGGGAATATTTTGGCACACGCTTGTATTTCACAGCCTGGAAAAATATGAAATGAGATGCAGACATCCAAACTTAACCTCCAGTCACATTAATCTGTAAGTAGAATGAAATGATCCTCACATTTGTACGGATTGTAGAAGAATGCAGCTGCTTCAGCTCATCATGTCGTTCAATTTCGCATTCAGGTAGCTGCCTTGTAACACGAAGCTCTGCGAACAGAAACTGACAATTTTCACAACCATCTGCAGGTGTCCTTGGAGGAAGGCTGTGTTTTTGTCTGACAACAGAGCAGGGAGGTTTGTTGGCTAAGGATGAGGATGGTGTGGTGCTCAGCGGCAAAGGTGAAAGAGCAGTGACAGCGGCTGGCGATCTTCTTGAAGGAGACATAAATACAGCAGAGTCTACTTCTGTGTTGCTTGGTGATGGCAAAGCTGAGAGAGTTGCACTGAAATAATTTGAAGGAGGAGGTGTTTGTGGGGCGGGTGTGGATGGCTCACAGTCAGTGGATCCTGGACCCACAGAATCTGTTGCATGTATGGCAGTGGACAGAGATAATGCAGGTGTAAAGGTGGCTGGAGCATTATAAAGGGTCCTAGTCCTTTCAGATGCCCTTGCAGCTATCTCCCTATGGACGGCCTCTTCAACGGTAGATCCATTCACTTCATCCATATGGGACGCAATTGGTGGTTGGGGATGGGAAAAATGAGGACAACGTTGCTTTACATGTAAATTTATTTTGTCTAACTCTGTTCTACTTTACAGTTTATACCTTATGTAATATCTTATCTACTTCTCCTTTGTTCTATTTTTAAGAATGACCAGCAAATCAATATAAATACAGCAGTCGAATACATACCTTCAATCCATGGTCCTTTAACAGATGCCTGTCAAGTCTGTTAATATGTTTAGAGTCGCATAAGTGAACTGGAC
Source organism: Lates japonicus (assembly GCA_033238685.1). NCBI lineage: Eukaryota > Metazoa > Chordata > Actinopteri > Centropomidae > Lates > Lates japonicus. Next base: position 19,517 of record BRZM01002687.1, on the reverse strand, counting down.
AGTCCAGGTTTGCCCTAAAGCTGGAGAAAAGACACCAATGACAAAAGGCATATTATCCAGAGAATAGGACATTACCTTACTGAACAGCAAAATGTGGTAAAAGTCCCTGTATTAATTCATTATGGATTTACCATTGTAATATTAGGTTTTAAGTCCCCATTCCGTGTGTGTTTGTGTGTGTGAATGGTAATATTTCCAATGCTTAATGTCTATGAACAATCTAGTTAGTCAACTAGACATTCATCCTCATATCTACCTGTAACTTATTTACTGAGACTGTGGTTACCTATTGCCTTCAAAGCCAGTGTTAATATAGAACATGGCTCTAAATCCTTGGACTTATATTATATCATTTGTTTATTTTAATAACCCTGTACATAGGTTTTAATTTAACTAATTTGTTTTTTATTTGCTCTAAAACTTTTTCTACACCATTTGAAAGAGAAATCCATTTGCCCAAATTTCCTGGAATCATCTTTTAATGAACAAATCTGTGATAAAAATCACACTGATCTTAACAAAGAACAGAAAAAAAACAGAATGGATTTGATTATTAAAGCCTCTAAAATGTCTTGAAATGATATTCCTGTTCAGCTTTGACCTCACTGGGCGCATCTCTCCTCTCTCAGCTGGCGTGGTGAGTCTGTGACAGTGTGTACACAGCAACATCCCTGATTGCTGTGGCCATTATAAGGAAGATCTACTTTCTGTTGGACATAAAAAGTAGCAGAAAGTGTGCCAATGGACTGAGGTGCAAGCCCATTGGTCCGAGAAGAATGAAAATCAGAACCATGAAGACGTTGTACCTCCACACAAACAGTGAGCTCTCTGTGAATAAAAACTAAAATAGCTGTAAATACCATCTCAAGGAATTTAGCGTGTGGCATATTTCGTGAGCAGCATCACATCAAAGCCACATTAATGTGTTGTACTTTTTTCCTGGAAGCTTTTCTGCCTGCCAGTGGGGATCGCTCAAATTGTCAAAGTAGCTGATCCTGGCAATATGCGATCTCTTGCTGCCATCTAGTAGCCGTGGCATGAAAACACATTTCAACTTCACTCCTCTCATAAATGACACTCTGAAGACATCAGCAGATGTGACTGCCAGTGCTTTGCATAGATCATTTAAACAAGATGTTTTCTCTACTCATTTATGCAAGAGTGTAATGTGCCCTTGAATATTTAAACAATGTTGAATGACATTACAGTTATAATCATGATTACTCTAACAGTAAAAACACAATCAAACTGTTTTTTAAGGCCCAGTTTTTATTTTAAATTCTCTTTCCTGTCTCTGACAAACTCTCCTTTTCCCCTCATCATAAAATAACATCCATTAAATTTTAAAGACAAAGAGAATAATAGTTGTATGGCAGCCATGCTGAGCTGTCAACATGTCGTTTGGCTGGCAGCCTCATCCATAGCATCAACCCTTCCATGACTCCCACCTTCACACTCTCCCTCACAGGGAGTCTGAAACCTCCATGCTGGGGCCCGGACCCCCTACATTGGTCTCTCACAGCTGGAAAGACCAGCAATGGTCCTGGCCAAGGCTTGTTATTGTTTAAAATAAAGGATAACAAGTTTGTTGAATTTAGTTGTAAGCAGATGCACATCTCTAGGGTCTAATACAAGGAGCATTGATGTTTTGTTAGTGTATATCTATCAGAATAAAATGCTGTATTAGGGCACCTGCCATCCACTCCCAAGTCCTGTACTTTCAGTTCCGGATAAGTAAAAATGTCCCTCAATAGAAGGAATAATTTAGGCGGTGTCTAGAAATTTGCCTAAAATTATGGCAATAATCTTTCCCCAAGAATGTTTAAGACATGTTTCTCATTGAGTCAACTAGTACCACTTTTGGGAGGATATTCCTAACCCTAACACTTAGTTTTACTGTATAACTATGTAACTAGTTCTTTTCAGTTTAAGGCAGGGGTAAGCTCTATTGGGTGGAGAGTCTGGGATCAGGGCAGGTGCCAAATCAAGGTAAGTAATCAAAGGTCAGTAAAAGTATGTTAATCGTTTATGCTTAAGATACACTGATCAAGAAACAAACACTGTGACCGTGACAGGTGAAATGGGAAATGAGATAGATGCTGGGGTCAGAACATCTCCATTGCCTGCACCTCTTGTGGGCTGTTCCCTTTCTGCAGTGGTCAGTATATCCAGGTCCAAGGAGGAATATTAGTGAACCAGCTGATAGGGTCATAGGCGGCAAGGCTCACTGATTAACGTGCAGGAGCCAAAGGCTGCCTGTGTTGTCCAATCAACAGACAACCTGCTGTGGCTCAAATTGCTGAAGAAGACCCCTACAATATTATGAACGTTTGGAATGCTTTGGGTTGGGTCTTGGAGCCACAGCCACAGCTGGGTCTGGGCTCCTCAGCTATGACCAGGGGTGAGGTGTCCAGGCCCTCCTGTGGATCCTCAGCCACAGCCAGGGGTGAGATGTGTATCCATATCTATGAAAAATTGAGAAAAAACTGTCATGTGAAATCATCTTATCTACATGAAACAATAACAATAACAATGACATTACATAAATAAAACTACATGCAAAATATTTTGCTATGGCATGTAGCACTTTAAGTACATTCCCTGGCCCCACGGTGGGCTGGTGGAGCGCCTCCCAAAGCAGTCAGTATGCCGGCAGCTGCTTTACTTTGCACTCAGGTGTGAAAGTGACAGGTGGGGTTTGTGCAGCGATTGGACGAGGCATGTTGCACTTTAAGTACATTCCCCCTGCGTCCACTAGGCGAACCAAGCGACTGCACCCTGATCTGACGTCTGTCTGCGTGTCTGATCTCAGAGGGAAAATGTCAGTATAATGAACAAATGGTCCGAGCCTATGAACCTACCAATTTTCATGTCCATCACGCCCATGTCCAATGACTTTAAAATGTATACATTTTGGCCAGTCCTGATATGTGTGCCAAGTTTTTGTGAGTTTTCGGGCATGGGAAAGCTGCCAAAATGTGATTTATTGTTGCTAATAATAATAATAAACATAGTGAAAATAATAGTAAACATAACAATGATTGCTGATGTCGTCAACACTCGAGCCCTAAAAATGTTGCCCAGGTTTGCTCAAGGGTGATGACAGCCCCAATAAGGTCACACACAAAACGATGTAATACATTCAAAATCGTCTCATCGAGGCAGTAATCGTCTATGTAGTATTCTTCTGCACCATCACCAACCTGCAGGACCAAAACTCTTTGGCCATCCACTCGCTCCAACTCTCCTGTCTCCATAGGTTCTGCCATATTTGTCACTGTAAAAAGTAATTTAAAAAATGTAAAAAAAAACAACCCAATCAAAAAACAAAACAAAAACATCAACATCTATCCTTTAGAATGAAAAATGATGAATCTTCAGAACAGAAGATCTGAGAGACGTGCAACCTGGTCGGACCCCCCCATTTCAGGGTAAGAGCTTTCCAACTGTACAGTAAGTCTATGTACTGTTCCATTTTCAAGATATCTACCTTTTTTGTTTTGTGACTGTATCAGTTACAGCTGTTCGTGTGACCACCAGCACCTGGTAGGGACCTTTCCACCTAGGAGAAAGAGATTCCTTTTCCAAGGATTTGATTAGTACATAGTCACCACATTGAAACAGATGTATGGGCCCCTCCGAGGGCTGGGGAAGCCTGCTGGAAACCTGCAAATGAAACTTCCTCAAGATTTCAGTGAGACGTTTCACATACATGACCATGTAATCATCAGTCCATAATAGGGTGACTTGATGTGGGGTCAGAGGTGCACTCCATTGTGGAGTTTGACGTGCTGCAAATAGCATTTCATTCAGGAGAGACTTAGAACAAAAACATGCACAAATCTGGAGTAGAATGGAAATTTATTGTGCACAGGAGAAATAGAGTTTTGGAGCTTAGACCCTGGCAGGAAGTAGATCACCATGGGAAGCATTCAAATTTAAGTGGTATATATATATATATATATATATAGGAAAGTATCCCCCAAAAAGGCAAATCATACCTGACACGTGGCGCTAAATGGGGGAAGGAGCAAAAATTGAGATCCACACATATAAAGCAGTTACCATGGTATGGTAAAGAGGAAGGAGTGGTAGCAATGCTGGGAAGAGAGGCCAGTTATTAGGGAAAAGGGGCTAGTGAAAATAAAGAGGTCAAAGGTCATGAGAGTGGGGAATGCTACATGATGCGTGCAAGTGATGCTCGAGGTGATTGTGAAAGGTGGTGATTGAATGAATATACGAGTGAGTAGGGAAAGCTTAGCAATAATGGGAAACGTTCATAAAACTCAGATGACGTGTGCAGGGGGATAGACTTCCTGACTGAAGTATCATTTCAATCGGGACAGTGTAATAGGAGAACAAAAGAGTGTGAGAAAGAAGAGAAATGAAGAGGAATGAATTGATTGTGTACAGAATAATAGACTTGAGCACAGGAAGAAGATTGCAACAGAGAGCAGTAAGGCGTGGCCTGTGCCTTTGCTGCGCAGAGGAACCACCCCCCCCAGAAGCAAGGTGTACTGTACCTGATGAGGAGCCTAAATCAGACAAAAGGAAGCAAAAGGGGGAGTACCATAAAGCAGGGGAATGCAACAGTGATGCAGAGAAAAATGCAATTGCAGGGAGGAGGCCCTAATGCAGGGAATGCAGGAGTGATGCGGGAGAAATGCAGGGAGAAGGCCATAATGCGGGAATGCAACGGGGATGTAGGAAATGTGGGGATGCAGCAGTGATGCTGGAGAATTGCAGGGAGGAGGCCCTAATGCGGGGAATGCAGGAGTGATGCGGGATAAATGCAGGGAGAAGGCCATAAGGCGGGAAATGCAACCGGGATGCAGGAAGATGTGATAATGCAGGGAGAAGGCCATGATGGGGGAAATGCAACAGTGAGACGGGGAGCATGCGATGGACCAGGGAGAATGTTTGTGACACCACCAGCAGCAAGACTTACATGCAATCGGCCTACAAAGCTAGCTGAGCAGCCAAAGCTGAGGCTGAGTCTGGACGTATATGAAAGGAGTAGGCACAGGAGGAGCAGAGGCCCATTGTTGAAGAGAGACGGAGGAGATCCCTTGCATTGAAACTGAGGAGACAGTATTCATTCTAAATGAATAAACTGAATATACTGAGGAGATAGATTACACTTGTGAAGAACCTTTAAAAGTGATGATTAAACGATGCTTGACATGGGGTGATTAACAGCTTTAGCTTTGGCTTTAGAATGTTTCATATAAAACTAAGTGATTGAGGTGAAATGCTAACTAAGAAAGGAGATACCTGAAGTAGTGAATTTACAGATTCTACTCTGAATGCAGGCAACTGCAATGGGGGTAATCTCATATGAGGCCCATTACTGCATCCACGGCCCAAAACCCCCCAAAATAACCTACGATGGAGTCGCTTTTTTAAAATATATATATTTACACTATATTTACATGCTCTTCATGGCTGAAACTAATTGTTTGTGCAAATTTGAGACTTAAGAGGCCAGATGATATCTAGCATATTAATAATATGCTTGGGGAGAATAATCAGAGGCCAATTGTATTTTTATTTTTTTATTTATTATCTACTGAACCAACTCTACCTTTCGCCCTTGCTGTTGACATTTTTCCTCAGGCTGAGGTGCTGGTGATAGAAAAGGGCAACTGAGACAGAGGGATGTGATCTAAACTAATAAACACGATTAAACAAAGACTAACTACTTGTGAAGCCCGCAAACATGAGATTGACTGAGAAACGTGGAACATTGCCATTGAAAACTTTTATATTGCTTGCAGGGTTTTGTACGTATACGGGGTGAAACGTTTGCTAAACTGATTTGAGGCTTATCCAGCAGAGGTGCAGGAATGGGATGGCAGAGGCTGGAGAGTGGGGACAGGCCTCTGGTGCACTTACAGTAGGCTGGAAAGCAAAACGTGGCTGAGATGTATGGGTGTGAGCTACGAAAGCTAAAGTTAAGGCAGTTTAAGCCTGAAGACTTGAGTCGAAGCTTGAACTGATCTCACCGGCGTAGTGTAGGAGGATGTCAGGTGCAGGCGTGGCTGGAGTGGCATGACGGTTGTGGGGTGGCCGTAGTGACAGGAACGGCTGGAGCAGCTGGTGTGGTAGGGACTGGAGGAGCAGCGGTCTGTGTGGAAGAAGAAGAACGCAAACTAAAATGATTGCTTTTCTGAGATGAGGAGCGGCAGATTCCCTGATTTATAAATGTTGTGCTTGTCTCAGGTCTCTTCAAGTAAGTGGGGGCATCTTGGTAAATACTGACGGCCGCACGCTTTCCGGCTCATGAAACTGAGAGAGCAAGAGTTTTGAGGCTGGAGAATGCGCTGAGTCCTAACTGATAATCTGACTGCTAGAGTTGCACAACGTCGCAGTGCTGAAATGACAGCTGAATAACAGCAGAGAGAGAGAACATTTTAAACTGTTTTACAACTGTTGAACTAGCTTACAGGTGATTGGCTCTAGTTGGGTGTGTCAGGTTGTGACTGGATGAAAACAGAATTGGTAGGTGGGGCTTAGAGATAGCAGGAAACAACTTGTGATTCAGCTGGTATGTGCAGATAGACAGTCTCCCTGATTGAACTTTCAATCAGCACTAGTGGAAGGGCATCACCTGTTGTCATCATATTCTTTGTTAACTTTTCTTTGATGGTGGAGTTCAACAAAAGCAGGGCCCCTATCACTGCTTATTCCCATAGTTACCCCTAACCACTGCAATCAGATTATGTCATTTATCCCCCCTTTTCCTACATGTGTAGGCCCATGTGCAACGCAGGCTAAAACATGAAGGAGAGAGCGGGGGCAGACCGGCCGGCCATCAGGGTGGAGCCACAAGCCAGACTCCTGTTGAGAACAACCTTTCCTGATCCATGTCTTTTTCTCCTCACCATCAGTGCAGTTTTGTAACACAGCAACATCATCAAAAGAGGGCAGAACAGGAAGTTCAGGAGGTTGAACTGAAGTATACTGATGAGGAAATGGCTGCCTGTTTGGCTGCTGCATCTGAAAAACAAATACAAATAAGAAAATATCAAAAATATATTCTAGTTCATGTAGCTCTAGCTGTAACGTTCACATGTGTTAAACTGGAGTGCCCTTACACCAGGAGGGACTTTCACAGCAATCTTGTCCTTCTGTGGGTCAATTGTTGAAGCATTCTATAGATCTCTTGCTTCAACAGAATAACAATTTTTAATTACTATTTTATGACATGCACATAAACCACTTTCATCACTTACACACTATCTTAACCCACCTGGGAGGTAAAACTGTTTATTTATTTTTTAACTATTGAGTCACCAAGAAAAACTAACAGGACAGTTTAACGCTGTCTGAAACTCTCCACCTGTTCTGAAATTAATTGGTTAGTCTCTTGTAAAAAAGACTGTAAAATATTTTTTTTCAAATATGAATGTGTTCAGGTTTCTATTTCAATAATAAAATCCCCTTTGGGTTAATTTTCTGTGAACTGTTTCATCTCTGTGATGTAAAATAATGAGCAGATCAGAGGAAACTGTCAGTTTATTATTTATGTTTTGTTTATTGACCTGACGATTTTAGAACAGATGTTTGTGATCAGTTTAAACTTGAGTTTAGGAAAGATCCAGACAGTTCAGTTCTTCATGTTTTTATTGTTCAAATTTACACAAAACAGAAAAATGTCAGTGACTAATAAAAATACTAAAGAAGTACAAACATAATCAATGAGTTAGTGTTGGTTAATGGGTTAAAGTACTGATTAATGACAACAGTATTCAGCTAACTGATCTAAGATTGCAGGAAATAGTAGAAATGATCTCTGGTTACGTCATTGGTTTAGTATAGGGGATTTCAGGGACAGTCATCAGGGCTGGTGTGGCCAGGGCTGTATGGCATACTGGATGGTGTCGAGTGCAGCTCCGATGTCAAAGTTTTTGGCCAGAAGGTGTTGTGTCAACCACCCCCCCTCATCAGTGAAACCCATGGATAGCATGTGGGCCAGGGACACCACAAGATGGGGGTCCGCCTCTGGGGAGTGTGTGGGGTTCACAGGTAAGAAGGGACACCATAAAGGCTCAAACAGCTCAAAACACAGGTGCAAGATATGGTCTTACCTTGAGGCAGGTGTGTATACAAAGCTGCCTCCCTCAAACCTGGTCCCCCAGAACCCCCTTCTGTCCTCCTGAATGAGGCCCCTGGTCCTGGTCCCCAGGCTGGAGGGGTCGACCTCTCTGGAGCTCAGGTGAGTCCACTCCTCATCAGAGTCTCTGCTCACCTGAAGATCACACAGTCCCAGTCTGGTTACCTACTGGTTTATACTGGTTCATACTAAGTAACAGATGGTTGATTCTAGTCTCAGTAGGGCATAGGTCCTCAGGATCTCAACCTTCTGAGAATGTTTGAGCGCCGCCCGTGCTATCCTCTCAACCATGTCCTTCACCAAGGTTCTCAACGGTGGCGTCAAGATACCTTTGGCAGGGCTTATCTGGACGCCCAGATAAGCCCCTGCCTCATGCCCAGGCACCATGTGTATAGGCATTCCAGCCAGCTCCCATACCTCACAATCATTGATTGTATACCGTCTTTAGCCCTTGTCCAGCATAAAACCGTGGCATTTGCTCAGATTCACCTTCAACCCTGTCAGACCTGAAAAGATTTCCAGGATCTGCAGGTTCCTTTCCATGCCCTTATAAGAATCACTGAGCAGTACCAGGTCGTCTGCAAAGGCAAGTGCTGTAAGGCTCTGGTCCCCTACCTTGAAACCCACGCCCTTGTCCTCCAACATGTACAGTAGGGGATCCAGTGCCAGATTGAACAGGAGGGGAGACAAGGTGTCACCTTGTTTCACTCCTACCTTGCTGTGGATCCTGTCAGTATCGCCGTGCTTCGTTCTCAGCACTGTGGTGCAGTCATCATAAGCATCACTCCTTGATGCCTTTCCTTGATAGCACCTCTGCAATATGTTTGTGGGAGACTGAGTCAAAGCTTTGGCAAAGTGAAGCCAAAAAACCCACCGCCAGCCTGATCTCCTTCTTAACTTGTCGCAGCAATCTGTCCATCAACAAGAGGTTCTCAAACTTAGAGTTGGTGAATCCCCTCTGGCCGAGATTAATGTACAGGACCCAGAAGCCTCCTTGAGTGGATACCTGAGCAGAGGAGACTAATGATCTCAGGGAAAGCACCAAAAGAAAGAAAATCAAAAAGAAAAGAAGGAAAATTCTTCTATTGAATCATATAGGCCAAAAGAAATCTTATTCAAGCAACAAATACTGTAATGAAGGATTCCAGGCAAGAGAAAAACAGCAGTACATCACCAACCGCTATACAGCAATTCAACTTGAACCAAAACAAACAGTGTTCACCAAAACAAACAAAATTTTAACTGGGCAGAAAAAACATCATGCTTTACTAAAGATACAGAGAAGATGACAGTTCATCAAGAAAATCAATAAATAAGAAAATCAATACTTCACCAAAAGATACAGGAAAATGAAGAATTCAGGCAGAGGCAGCGATCTTATGTCACTCAACATTACATAATCAATCTTTCAGGATAAGACACAGATAACTGATCGACAAATAATGCGAGACAGATATAACAACAATCTTTGCATTTAAAATTCCTACAACATGAGATATGCCATGAAAATAAAGAGAAATACAGGCGGATAAACAGACAAACCCCAGAAAGTATTACAGTTTGATCAAAGAGGCCATGCTCTGTTTCAGATCACACTTAAAAAGCGGCCCCGCCACGTCTACTGTCTGTCATAAAGCTTCATTTGAGAACCAGGTGAAAAGTCTGTCAAAGGTCAGATGATGTCAAAAATGCAGAAGTGGCTGCTGAATGTCTGATAAGAAAATATGTTCATGTTTGTATTAATGGCTGCAGAAATGAACAGTGATCGAGATGTGTGACCTGTGCCTGTAGCCTTCACATGAAACAGAGTGTTCACGTGCTGTGATGTTCATGCAACGGGCCAACCCACTGAAAATGAGTCTATACATTTCCTTACTGCTCCAGATTGGGAACTGAAAAGGCCTTTCTTACCCGCGTCTGAGTCCTTCTAACAGCAGCGCTATATGCGGTGCCTGGTTTAGCCTGAGCCCGTCAGAGACGTTGTCAAACGAAACAAAGACAATTATGAAATGAACAGTAAAGAGATTGAGGAAGCTGTTGAAGAGTATGAGGAGAACAGAGGAGTGATTGATGAATGGTGTAACCTGGCACCTGAATCTGAAGCAGACAGGTTGGAGTGTATCTCTGAACTGGAGGCAGCAGAGCCAGATCATGACAATGTTCAAGAAAATGTCCCAGACTACAGTCAACAGGTTAATGCTGTAACAGAGGCCAGAGCCATCAGAGAGCCCCCCGTCATTGATCCTGTGGTTTTACGTCACATGTACCAGAATCTGAACCAGAAGCAGGCCTGTGTATTCTATGCAGTGAGAGACTGGTGCATAAAACGTGGTTGTGGACTGAATCCAGAGCAGCTGTTCTTTTACATCAACAGTGGTGCTGGCACAGGGAAGTCACATCTCATCAAATGCATCTACTCAGAGGCATTGAAGATACTGAGCAAACTGCCCAGACATGCTGAAGAGGCTGACATATCAAGGCCCACTGTCCTGTTGACTTCTTTCACTGGAACCACAGCCTTTAATATATCTGGCACTGCACTGCCCAGAAGTTTGAAACCTCCATTTGTAGGACTGGGTAATCAGCTGGATGAGGTCAGAGCAGAACTTCTAAATGCTGAAATCATCATTGATGCAGTGTCTATGGTGTCAAAGCTCCTCTTTGCCTACGTGGATGTGAGACTCAAACAGATCAAAGGCAGTCAGAAACCCTTTGGAGGAATGTCAGTAATTGCAGTTGGAGACTTTTATCAGCTCCCACCAGTGCGACAGTCTAAACCTCTGTGTGTGTACGACCCATCACAGACTGACCTGTGACAGGAACACTTTCAGATGATCACTCTGACTGAGATTATGCGACAGAAAGATGATGTTGCCTTTGCAGAGATGTTGAACAGGATCCGTGTGAAGGAAAAGTCTGATGAGCTGTCTGACGCAGACAGAGCTTTGCTGTCACAAGCTGTCACTGAACCACAACTTTGTCCAACTGATGTCCTGCACATTTTTGCTACTAATAGACAAGTAGATGCACACAACTCTGCAACACTGGCTCAGCTTCACTGTCACATCACTACAATTGATGCTGATGACTATAAAAAGAACCCAGGATCTGGCAGAAAGACAAACCAGTGAAAGGAGGCAGAAATGAGTTACCAGACACACTGCAGCTGAAGGTGCTCATGTTATGCTCACCAGAAACCTTGATGTGTCTCAAGGATTAGTCAATGGTTCCTTTGCTTCTTTAGTCAGAGTGGTAACCTTTCAACAACATGTATCTTCACGTGTCACTAAGCTTGGACTAAAGATGGATGATGAAACAGCTGGAAGGAACAGCAGTAACAGAGCATCAGGAGTACATGATAACCTTGTGTACACAGAGAGAGCAGAGGAGAATCTGAAACAGAAAGGAGTGGTTCGCAGACAGTTTCCCATTAAACTGGCCTTTGCATGTACAATTCATAAGGTTTAAGGTATGACCAGAACATCAGCTGTCGTCTCACTGAAGCACATTTTTGAACCCGGCATGGCTTATGTTGCAATCAGTCGAGTGACCTCTCTCAGTGGACTGCACCTACTGGACCTGGATGAGAGTAAAATCTACGCCAACACAGAAATCACTGCAGCACTGGAGAACATGAGACAAGTCAGTTTGGACGACATGATGCCTCTTCTTCATATCACACAAACACTGAGCAGGCCTGACACTCTGACCATTGTTCACCACAATACAGAAGGGTTGCCGTCTCATGTTAACGACATAAAGAGCCATCATGAACTGTGTCTAGCAGATGTGTTGTGTCTCACAGAAACTCACCTACAGGGCTCCTTTGTTGCTGAGAGTCTCCACCTACAAGGTTACAACATGTTCAAATGCAACACACACCTGTCCTACACAAAGTTCCCACAGATGGCCAGCAGAAGTGGTGGTGGAGTTGCTGTTTATGTCAAAGACAACATTCAGGTTCGTGAGAAACAGTATGTTCATAATGTAACTGACCTTGAGTTTGTGGCTTTGAAGGTTGAAGCTCCCATGAGTGCACTGATTGCAGCTGTGTACAGACCTCCAGACTACTGTATGAGATCATTCCTGTCTAACCTGAGCAGCCTGTTGGACTCACTGGAGATCCTGGATTGTCATCCCATCATTGTCTGTGGTGACTTTAACGAGAATCTTTTATCCAGTGCAAGCAAACCGACACTGGAGCTGTTTCAGTCTAGAGGATACGCACAACTCATCACTGCTGCAACCACAGAGAAGAACACACTGCTGGACCTGATCTTCATCTCACAACCACAGAGATGTCTCCATTCTGGTGTGATGAAAACCTATTACAGCTATCACGACCCTGTGTACTGTGTACTGTCAGCTGAGTCTTAAAGGTAAAGAAAAATGCAAATGATTTGAATCTAAATTCAGTGCAAAGATCTGAGAAAGTACTTAATGAGAACTTTGTGTGAAATTGTGAGAAAAGTAGAGCAAAACAGTGAGTTTTAAAAAGCATACTACAGTGGAGTATAGACTAAATGATAATGATAAAAGAGAGTGAAATGTTCTAATAACAGTTTGGTTTGAGAAGACAGTCATAGCAGTTTAATATGATCTAAATTCGGGGGTCCTCTATACAGCCGGACCACAGGCTGTTCCAGCCTCACTGAGGCTGTGAGGGAGGGAGGGAGGACCAGAGGACCCCTATAAAATAACAAACTGCAAGGTTTCTTTGTTGCTTGAGGAATAACACAATGTTTGACAAAGTGCTTATCATTTTTATCCCTCAACCATAACACTGTCTTTGTATGTCACCTGGTAAAATATTGTCACAGTGATGTATTCTGTTCAGGTTCCTCCAGTGAGTAAGGTAAGGTAAATTCAGTGAGAGTCATGTTGTAGTTTTTAGGTAACATTGTTGTTGAACTAATGTAACTGTCCATGTAAAGGAAACCTAATTTTACTGTTTAACAAATTATTGGTAGATTTCATGTCATAGGTAACATTGGTTTGGTAACATTGGTTTGGTAATCAGGACTGTTAAGAGTATTGGATAATGTTATAGGTCATATAATCTTTCAGGTAACTATATGTCAGTGAGTTATGCTTCCCTTGTGTTTTGGCCTGTGTATTTATCAGGGTGGGTTTTGGGTCTGGGTTGGTAAATACACAGGCCAAAACTTTCAGTAGCTGTATAGAACTGCTGTAAAGCTGAGCAGTTGTACAACCATACAACTGCTTAAAAACACAGCAGTTCTATACAGCTACTGAAACATGTACATGTATATATACAGCATTACAGTGTATATATACATGTACATGTTTCTGCTGCCAACACTGGGAATACATCAAAAAGTATGTGTTCTCAATGTAACACACACTTTCTGATACCTACCAGCTGATACCCCACATTTCCATCCACCCAATGTCCCAGTGCCCTCTGTGGCAGGGTGGATGGACTATAGCTAGAGACTGTAGCTTTGATAACTTTTCTTTTCCCCTGGACAAAGACACAGTTCTCCTGTGTCCTCTGTGACCACACATTATCAGCCTTCACCACACCTCCTCCAGCATTGTGAGGATCAGCTCAGATCAACCACGTCATCCTGCTGCCACAACACCATCTTAACTGTCAGTCTGAGGTGGACCCATCAGTACTGGACCACACAGAGACATGTTCTACTTCCTGCCAGTCCCAGTCATTCTTCAAAGCAGACGATGAGATAACTCCTGCCAACCTTTGCCTCACCTTCTCTGTGACTCTCGGACACTGGATCAGCTGACTACAGCCAAGACATCATCCTGCCACAGACCAGTCATCACAGCACCATCCTGACTGTTGATCAACAGCAGAGTCATCAGTACTGGACCACACAGAGACCCTGTTCCTCCTGCCAGTGCTCAGGCTTCCTCACAACAGAGCAGAAGGTATGGTTGGTTTTTGTCATATAACAGTACTTTTTGATGTTTGTTCATTCATCTGTTCATATTACAGTAATACTGTTGCTCTTGACTTTTATGTCACAGTTAGGAGTTTAATAATGTTATGTACATGAACTTCTTCCTTCAGGTCTTCCTTCACTGTGATTCTCCACTTCACAGTAGAGACCACTGCACAGCTCCACAAGCTAGTGAACTATGTGAGATGGCACTGTGTGCTTCCTCTGTGCAACATCAAGCTCGTCCTCCAACACATGTTAAAGGTAGCAGTTTTATTCTCCTACTCCTGCCATACCAAATCTCCTGATGATCAAAACAACAGAAACACTGTTGGTGCATGCAGTTTGCATTTACAACTAAAGAAATGTCTGAGATAAAGTTTCCCCACTGTTTTTCTCTTTAAGGTCTCTGCACCTCTGTGTCCTCCATGTTCACTGACACTGACCAGATGACTGAAAGCAGAAGCTATACAGCCACTGGAAAGGTCAAAGGTCAGTCCATCTTCATGCTGACACTGTGCTCTGTTGACAGTTTTGGTTTGTGCCAACAACTGACTGAAGAGCATCATGACAGAACAAACTATGAACCCTGGACAGAATGACTGTGTCTCTGAAAACAGCTCTGCAGTTTAAAGAGTCTTTTGGACTGTTGACCTCTACCCAACTGATATATGTTTATTCTGCATCTCATAAGAATTTATTCCTTTCCTTTTCATTTCATTTCCTTTCCTCCCACGCCCCCAACCGCCCTGTCTCTTCATCAATAGATAAAGAAATTCAGATAGAGAGGAAAACAGGTCAATTAGTTCCAGGTGCCACAAAACTGTCAACTAATTAACCTGGAGGAGAGCCAGATTTTAGTCATCTTAATCATTAGTGTGGGGTGTCAGCTGGTATGTGCGTGAAAGGTTTCTCACATTTGTGCATAGCCATGATCTAATCTAAAGCTCTGGGTACAGACATGAGTCCTACACTGTTTATAGCTCCAGTGGTAAAATGTGTGTGAGAGCAGAGCTCAGGGTTTCATAGGCCTTGTCTAATGACGTGATTGTTCCCATGTTACTCCTCACCTGAAATTACAGGTGAATTACATTTAGAAAAAACACATTCAAATGTTGGATAACATACACACAGACAGTCATGTTGATATGATATGATGAGTGGAGCTCTGCTGGAGTTGTTGAGTCATGAACTACTGAGCACATTAGATCAGAATCTAACCACTGTGAGAAGCCTTTGGTGGTAAGGCTGAACAATTCTGTGTAGAAACCACTGAGATCAATGCTGTCAACAAAAGACACCATGTACTCCATGTTCTAATGTCAAAAGCTCTGGGTTCTAAAATGTATCACCTTCATCTGTTTATAGGCATAAAATATGTGTTACATTTTTGTTGTTGCCTATCCTGACACACTACATTCATTTGATGTTACCCTTGAATCCTCACTGCAGTTTTTAATCCACAGTATGAAGTTTGGACTCTGTGCCCTGTAAAACCTTCATAGAATGAGTGACCAAGGGATTCCTACACAGATGATGACTGATGGTAACTATACATTGTTCAGCCCTGTCTTACAAAGTGAAGTTCAAACACTACGGATGACTACTTGACTCCTATTCTGTTGCAGCCATTTTTGTATATCTTATTATTTAGAGATTTCAAGTTACTTAATGAAAAAAGGGTCGCTGAGTGAATATGATATAATTTGTAAGCATGTTTGTATTCTATTGATAAACTGTAATTTATTCTGTTTCTACAACTGCTCCTTCAAATTTGGAATTAATAACTATTGTTGCTACATAATTGCTGCTTTAAAAATCAGGATGTTTTGAATTGTAAAATTATTCATCAAAAGTCACCTCTCCTCTTCCCACACATACAAAGTAATACACTGAGAACAGTGAGTTCCAAAAAATACAATCAACCTGTGAAACAGCCGGAAAAGCAACTGCAGAAATGTTCAGGTAACCTGAGAATAAGTAAGTGAGTGTGTATTGTCAGTTCTTTACACACGTGTGTGTTAATCACCGCTGGAAACTGAGACCGCTTCGGCTGACGCCGGCACCGTGCCAGCTACGCAGCCCTTGTCTGGTAGTTTTCTGTATGCAAATTGTGATGAGCCATCCCCAGTGCGTGATTGGCTCCAGCCTGGGAAGGCGTGACCTTACTTCCGCTTTCTGCCTCCACCATCTTAGTAATACTAAATACTGGTGTGATATGATTTGAATATTGAATAGTGATAAATATTGATAAGTGAATAAATAAAAGTATTAAAATATGTTGCTATTGGTGTTAATTGCTTTTTTTAAAGTTAAACAACATTAACACAATGTATTAACATCCCAATTGGGTTTTTACCATTACAGATTGTAAGGCTATTCCAGAAGTATGATTGTATGTTGTCATCTGAGTGTGTAGTAAACTAAACAGTCAACTGCACAACACATGAATTTAACCATGTTAGAAAAAGCCTAGAACTATGACAACACATAATAATATCATCATCACATTCAGATGTTCAGTATTTTCTTCATCTCATCACCACCACCAGTGTCTAGACCCTGGGGGGTTTCCTATACCAAACACAGCCTCATGCCCTTTCAAATATGATGACATAATAATGGGGTCTAATCCCCAATGATGCTCACACGTCACACCTCATTTTTCTCTTGTTACATTTGATAGTCATCTTTTACAGATACAAATGACTTCAGCAAACTATGCTGCTTGTTTGGACAGTCAGTCATAAACATGAGATCATTTTGTGAGACAAGAAAAATATTTGAACAATGAAAGAGAAAATACATTTTTTATTTAGAATCATAAATTGAACTAACTAATAACTAAATAAGGAACTAAATCATTTTTTTTACAAACACTATATACTAATGACAACAAACAAACAACAATGAAAACAAGGAGCATCCTTCATTTGTCCTCAACAGCACTAATTTTTGTTACCTTTCTCCCCTCTCTGGTAAGGCTAACACAGATTTTTCCAGTCCTGAGCCTGGCATCGAATGGCTCCCACAGGCCATGTTCCACCCTCACCATGTTTCCCTCCTTCATCAAGAGGGTGGACATGCCTGGCTGCTCCTCTGTCACACCAACAACAGTGACTGAGTCAGCACTGGCTTTGACCTCCTGTTGAGAGGAAAAGAACATGAGGATACATTGGATACATGTCAGATACATTGGTCACCTGTTACCAGAACCAAAATCTCTCCCTAACATTAAGGAAGACTGTTGTCTTTCCACCATTGTCATTATTTCACTTCATTTAAGTCACAGCAATTAGAAAAAAAAGTTGTTTCCTGTCAATTTCAAAACATTTAGTTTAGTAGCTTTAAGGTTAAGTGCATATGGGAAATAAAAAGTCACTGATTTCTTTTTTGTTAAATATGAAATGAATTACTTAAGCCTTTTCATTGTGTTATACTGTACCTCAAGCTTTGTATATGTGGTTGAATGGAGCTGAACCCCATAACCTGAGACCTTGAGTTTGAGATGGGTCAGTCTCAGGTGCTCCCCAAGTTGTGGGGTCAGCTCCACGGCCTGCTCCCTCCAGAGGCAAATGTTTGCTTGTTTTTTGTCCTATGGAGGATAAGACAATATGATGTGTTAGTATGCTGCCTAAACCATAATAACAACAAGTAAATACAATGCATTAAGAAACTAAGGCTGTAGCAAAAGGAGTGGATTTTGGAGGTGAATCCCTAACAACAGCAAACATAGCTGTCAAATAAATATGGCTCAGTAAAGGGAAAATCTGAAATGAAATGATTTTGAAATGTTTTGGAGTAGATCCGTAAAGTTGGCCTAGCCTACTTAACTCAAGTAAAGGTAGGCCTCCTTAAGAAAGTGTAGGCTATTACCCGTTTATTACAGTAGGATATGCCTTTTTATTTGCTCATTTAATTACTTTTTACATCTTTTTGTCTGTCTCTTCAAGTCTTCTGTGTTTGTTCTGTATTATTTGGATTAATATGTTATGAAAAAAGCAGAGATGGCAAAAATACATCAGCCTACCTCCTGCAGTGTGAGTTTTTTCAGTGGAATGCTGTCTTTTCCACTTCTCACCTCCTTGAATGTAGACACCTGAAAAACAGGACACATTCATATTAATTCCACCTTTTATAGCAAGCTCTTCAATTTTATTCCTTTAATACTATAACAACAAATGCAAGAAAAAGCAGCCATGATCAGGATATGATTTGAAGAATCAGGAGAGGTCAATGACAAAGAAAACACTGAAAGGTCAAAAACTGCTGTAAAGTTTCTTAGAGTTTCTCCTTTGAAAGACTGAAAGAAGGACCTGGCTCAGTTCTTCAAATTTCTTTAGAAGCTTGAATATCACATCTTTAGTATCCTATTTGTTTGCTTATTTCCCTTTGAGAGTGGCCTTGCTGATGCAAAATTATGAATTGATGGCATCATTGCCAGTTTCTTAGAATAAAAGAGAGAAATTAGAGAATTAACTTACCTCCACAACTTCTCCTTCAACAGTGAGAAGCTCCTGTTGGTTACTGCAGGCCCTCAGGGGGGTCAGCAGCGATGCTGGTGCCAACAGAGCCTCTGCCTCTCTCTTGAGTTCTTCAGACACACTGATATTTGTAGAGCAGAAAAACAGCGTGTTCTTTGTTATATTTATTATGTAAGGAGGAGAGGTGCCTATAATTGTATATCCCCTGATTATATAGGCATTTCCCTCAGAAACCTTGGGGGCCAACTCTTCAAACACTGTGAACTTGGCTGTGGAGGCCCCATCTGTGACGGCCGCCACAGCATTTTTTTTTTGGTCATTGCAGCTTTTGCAGTGTTTTCATGGAAGGTCCAAGACAGGACCTTCGCCTGCTCCACCTTTGCCACCACAAAAAGGTGGATGGGTGGCGGTTTAGAATATGGTGTTTCTGGCACCGTCCACAAAAGTTTCTTTAAGGCCATTCTGAAATGATAAATACACAGAAAAAGGTCATACAGGTGAGTGGGTGATTTTTATTTAGGCTTCTGATTGACTGGTTGATACAGCCTATCATTTATTTATTTGCTAATGGAATATTTATCTATTTAAACAGTTATTCAATGTGTAAGCATATTGGTTAATATTAGATTTTAGACAGTATTAGACAGTTTTTTTTCTACTACAGTGTTCTTTAATCCTAGCAGAATGATGACAGCTTCAGTTGGCTCTCCAGACAATGAATGAAAGGTAATGAAAGACCATTATAAAACATGATTAAAGGTACCTGGGGTGCCTATAATAATAGAATATGACAGTGTGAGACATCCCAGGTGCTGGGTTATTTGAGCACAGAAATGTAGTTTAGTAGCAAATTTTGTCCACAATGAATGGAAGTCAGTGCAATGTCCTGACAAGTATACCTGCGCAAACCTGTGTGTGTGTGTTGTTGTTGTATTACTTGGGGATATAAATCTGTTCAAACAGTCACACTGTGGGGATTTGGCGTACCTTTGG
>BRZM01002686.1:47029-58151 GCA_033238685.1 Lates japonicus | reverse complement strand
ACACAGCTCTGCCATGGATGGGTGTGTATTTTGGGGAAGAAAAAAAAGGTAGCGCAGACACAAGACAGTGCTTTAGAAGTGTCTAAAGCAGAGTGTGTGTGTTTTTTTTTAAACACATACTCAGGCCTGCAGTGTTTAGTGTGTGACAGAAACACTTCCTGTCAGTTTGGCGGGTCGTGTAGTCAGTATGAGGCTGGTATTTTTGGGATGACATATTAAGCTTTATTATATTCACAGTCTATTTAATAGCCTAGAGTAACAAATGTGCAAAAATGTGTTAAAGTGACAAAGCCAGTTTACAGAGACTGTGTGATACCAGAGCACAGTGAAGTTTTTTTTAGTGTATCTTGAGTCTCTGAAAGTCAACCTCTGTGTGAACAGTGTTTGGTTTGTGCTGTGGATTCTATCACTTAGTACATCAGTGATAAAGGATTTTATCACTCTGACATCATTGAGGTGCAATTACCACAACAACAACTGTTGCCGCTAATAGCACGATAAATAAAGCTAAAAGGATTTCACCAATAACACCATGATTAATTTGAGAAACATGTTCTGCACTGAACTGGAAAACCACATTTACATCGTCTTCAGTGTTTTTAAAGTAAGAGAATCGGGAATGATGAAGATGCCAAAAAATGTTAAAAACATTGTGGGCTCTATTTTTTAAGGCCGTCCTGAATACCATTTTTTGGCCTCCGGAGATTTGGTAGTAATCAGCAGAGAATATTCAAAGCTTGATTATCACTGACTCAGGAAGGACTCAGCCAGACACTTCTCTGTTCTCAACTGAGATGGACGGTATAGCGCTGCATTAGGCTGAGCTACTCTACTCTCTCTTTTTCTGCCAATAATTTCCTTAGTTCCAGATGTTCCCACAATACTCGTGTTTTTTTTCATGTGTAACGTTACTGTTTAAATGGCAGATAAAAAGCAGCTTTATCATGGCTACTAGACAACAGACATGAGCTAGAACAGTTTTTTCAGGTACTTACAGCATTCAGGTAAGCTTTCATACTTGTTGTGCCACCATGATGGGCCAGTTTGGAGTTTGCTTTAAAACCGAATACCTACACAACAAACAAATCTATTAGTCTATTATTTGGGTCCAGCTCCACTATTTTTATTTATTTTTATATTTTCAGTGTTGTGGTGCAGTTTTGGTGGCTCATTGTGCACAGTGCACCCATACCCTGTCCTATATTAGTAGATGGATGTGCACTGCTTTGTAGTCACACTTGCTTTTCAGCATGGCACAATAGACATGGTGCCTACACCTTGATTCACAAAATTTTTGATTGTTGAGATTGTTATGTGAGTCTATAATAGGACTTTTTTTGGTGCAAGCACAGTGTTCAGTAAATGTATCTGTTCTTCCTCACCATCACTGGGTTTCTGACACATCTTTATTGTTCCTAAGAAGCCATTACTTTCACTGAGTTTGGCTCCTCTGTCTCTCACAAACCTTAGATTTATTTATGTCAATGTCCTTGGCCCCCCTCCTCCTGTGCACAGCTTGTGACATGGAGTAACGTGCACTTATCATTTGTTAATACAGCTTGGGGAGTAATTTGGAATGCTTGGTTAGATGCACTGGATCTCCCTGCTAACAGAAACTTGGCAGAATCTTTGTCACATAAAAATGAGATTGCATAGAGGCATGACTCAGGATAGTGATCTTAATACAATTAATCATGGCGCTCTAGCATCTAACATTTTGGGGTCAAGTCAAATCCACAGTCCAGCTAAATTTGAGGTTAAATATTTTGAAGTTATTCCATCCTCTATGGATTTAATGAGAATTTTTAAACCAATTTTCACAGTAAATACCCATATTTTCTAAATGTAGATTCAATGTTCACATATTAGTAAACAAGAAGAAGCAAAGTTAAATTGTCAGTGACTCAAATACTACTTTTAAGACCAGAACTAAACAGCAGTTGGTAAACCAAGTTGTTAATTATTAACATAATGCTCTCTCAGTATTGCTCCATAACATCTCCGTTGTATTTTGGTCCTCACAGTAGGCAGAACATGCAATGTGGAGGGTTTGGGAATTAATCTAAATCTGCTAAAATCTATTCTGAATTCCATCCTAATGTGGAATTTACAAGCTAATTAAACGGCCTATCCCCATTAGTCCCATGTACAAAAACAGCCCTGTAGTTCTAACATGGTATTTAACATGTGACGCTCGCAAACCTTTTAATTCCCCATGTCTTCATTGCTTTATAGCCCCTCCAGATGTGGATGTATAAAAAGCATCTATTGTTGTGAGGATGAAAGCAAAACTCTGTCTTCTTTTTAAATGGTCAGATAAAATGGGATCTAAATACTAGTGTGCAGCCTCCTCCTAGAAAAACAACCAGTAATCATAAATCAAGTTAGGCTGAATCCAGTTACACCAGTACAGTTATTTTTAACCCCCATTATAAATGCAGGGAGTCTCACAGTCATTGAGAACTATGGGAGTTCCTATTTATTCACAAAACTGACTGTAAAGCACTTGTTTCTCCTTGATTGTTTTTTCTTGTCTGCTTTGTTTTTAGCAGCAGATTACATGTTTGAATTCCTGAGTATTTAAGCAGTTTTCAGTGGGTGAAAGTGGAAGATGAGAAACTGATGTTAGGGGCCCTTTAGTGCAGATTTGATCCACTTAAATCTGACTTCACAGAGAGGTCATGTCTTAATCTCATTCAAAATGCAGTAGATGCTCTTAACTCAGAAGTAAAGCACATTGTTGGCTGCCGTTATCTCCTGATTTAAAGTCAAAGATCATTCACACAATCAAGAATAAATGAGTACGGGCATGAACGTATTTCTTAGACAGCATACACACAAACACATGAGGATGAAGTTAATGCAGCTACTTTTACACACATACATGCACATGTTTAGAAAACAAAAAAACACCCACTGTTGGTGGTCCTCTCCCATCTTTGGTCATGACGTGCTGCTCCGGTTTAGCTGTTGTGTAATTAGGCTGCAGTTTACCAGCACCCTAACGCGTGCACACCCATCCACTGCAGATTAAAGCGTACTCCACACAGGTTACAGTACAGGAAGCAGTACTGTGCACAGGCGAGGTATTTGTTTCAGTTCCTATTTAATATTGCTCTTGTATGGTCTACCCACACTGCACAGCGTTACCACCACACAACACTGTGTGCTGTACTGGCCACTTTCTCCTTTGCAGTGGAATTTAATTTAAAACCAACAAACAGAACACAACAGAGTGGTAGACGTGGGGCTCTGCTGCTCGCCTCCTCTCGATATGTACACCCCCCCCCCCCCGAACATAGTAATTATTCCAAGATGTCTGAGGATGCCCGTGTTGATGAATTCCCAAACCTTGATTGTAAAGCCGTCCTTTCTGTGTGCCTGAGCAGGAAGATCAATGTGCTAAGTAGACTGTGGCAATATGTATAAGAGGTATAATGCAGACTCACAAGCACACATACTCACACACACTTTATTATAATCTCACTCATACACACACACACACACACGAGCATGCAGAGACACGGACATGTCCTATCCTGTATGACCCACACAGTTTGAACTGCAGAAACAAGTCCTGCAGACATTTTCTCCTTCCCGCTCAGACTGAGGTTGTTTATGTCATGCTGTTGCTTCCATACAGCTGTTGAATGCTGAGTTTGCACACGTAGACCGGCATGTAAGGTCTTTGTCCAGGAGTGGTGTTTTGCACTGTTCTTTCACACTGTGTCCTTTTTGTCCTTGCCGCATGTCGTGACAGTTTAATTTTCATCGTCCATATGCTGCAGCATCAAAATTGCATCCATATTCTAGCACATTTAGTGTAGTTGATATAATATCTGTGGTTGAGGTCTGTTTGAGAAGCTTGATGGTGTACAGTACCAGCACTTGCGCAGAGCCATGTCATAGCGGCACAGTTCACGCTGATTGACATACGAGGGTGAAAGGATCTCACCTACAGTGTAAAAAGAAGGTTCAAGACATAGAATAGACAGAGGACTACACAAACCACTCTACACTCAGTGTCAGGTGGAGGATTAAACAAGAAGGCTAGCAGTGAGACAAACTGTAGAACGATAAGCTGGAGAACAGTAGGTAGCCGAGGTTGCTTAATTTAAATTCTGTCAGTGTGGGGTGGGATACAACTAAGCTAAGCCAAGAGACAGCTACTGAACAGGGCAGGGCAGGGCACTGACACTGCTGAGGTTCGTGGTTTGATTCTCACCAGGGCCCTGCATACTAAAAAGGTATGAATACTCATTTGATTAAAACGGGCATTAAATTTTATATTGTACCTCGTTTAAAATGTCACGTCCTCTGTATGTCACTGTAAGCGCTGTAGTTGAAATTCAAAATCCAGATCACTTATTTCCACATTTTACACAAGGTAGGAATATGCACAGTGTAAGTGTAAATAAGGACCTCACGTAAGGTGGAAACAGACATGTCACACGTACAGTACATTAGACTAGACTCTGTGCCGGCATTTTCTCTCCTGCTGCCTCACATCGATTCAACTGAAACTGTGTCTTTGTAGTTCTGTGGGGGGACACCACAAATGAAAAGCAGTGAGATGTGCTGTCGGATAGCGGGCAGACTGGAGCAGCATACAGTAGAGGGCTGTGTGGAGACTTTGAAGCGAGATGGTGGCCTGGCTTTAATCGAGCCAGAGGAAGAAGGGAATGTGCAAGCAATTAGCAGGAATCCCTTAGCACTGGCGTTCTTTTTTCTCCCCCCTTCTATGAAAATCAAGACAGCCAATTTCTGCAGCGGCGGTTGGCTGGTGTGTGTGTGTGTGTGTGGTGGAACAACACCCTCAGTTACTCACACACTCACTCGCTCATTCACTGCCTGGCTCACTCACTGTGAACACACACACCCACACACACGCATATCAGAGCGTCCCCGCTGCAGCACCTGAGTATAATCCTATACCTGTGTTGTGACTGTTAGAGAGCGAGAGAGGACAGAAAAGCGGCAAAGAGAAAAGGGAACAAGAGGGAAAGGGACACAAACAGATGGAGAGAGGACAGAAAAGAAAAAATGGGGGAGAAAAAAAAAGAATGAAACGCCGGGGGTGGAGAGGTTTAAATTGGAGCATGTTCCTGCGCTAACCTCAGTCACGATGCCTCGTCTCGCCGCGCCGCAGACAGGGCCGGATTCATCTGTGAACTCGCAGTAGCCAGCTCACTATAACTATCAATCCCTCTCAGGTGAAAGGACCAGAGGATTACTGCAGAGCTTTTCAGTCCACAGACCTGACACCAAAAGACAGATCTTAAATTCATGGGGGAAAAAAGGCAGGCTGGAAAACAGAAATGCTGCAGGACTGAATTTATTATTTTATTTTTTTTACAGAAATGCAAATTCTCAATTAGACAATTATTCAAAATGAATGACAGTGAGGGCATCAGTGGAGTATTCACTTTGTTCTTAAGCTGAGGCCTGTTGTAAAGCCAGCTGTCAATCACAGTGTGACATATTCTTGTGTTAGTTCTTGCCGCCCTAAAAATAATGAAATCAGATTCTTGTTTTAACTGGCTTGGTCAGGTTTGCCTGTGGCTCTCTGCTTTGAACGCTCTTGCTTTGCTGCACCTTATGAAGCAACTGTTTTCTGTCATATTCTGTGACAGATTTACATATACGAACATGCACAAGCAGCACACAGGTTAAAACTCATCTCCTCTGACACACACACACACACACACACACACACACACACACACATCCAGTCGTGGGAACACCTGTGGATTCTCAGGAACAAATTGGCAAATTACAGACATTGATGTATTAATGAATGAAGGTACGGGAACAGATATAAACACACACTCACACACACTCATGAACAGCATATGGCCGGGTGCACACACCCACGCTGCTGTCCAGCACCAGACCAGCCAGAGTCCACCTGCTCGCCAGACAAGCTCGGTCGTAGCCAGCTTCGTGGTCAAGGCTCTGCTGTGACATCATCAGCGTCAGACACCAGCCTGAGGACACGGTTGACTCCAGCAGAGCCAGAAGCTTTTTGCCCAAAAGTCAGATTTTTGATTTTTCTAACATTTACACAAGAAACTCAAGCAGTATGTCTTGTGTGGATTTAAATACAGGACAACTGCTGCTGAGTAAACATGTCCGACATCAGTGCTAAAATAAAAAATGTCATGGATAAAAGAATCAGTGATGAAACTAGGGCTAGCAGAATCTATCCTGGAGAAAGAGACTTCCAATTTAAATGTGATATTTTGACATCTTGAGTTTTAATTATTCTTTTTTTGCAGTCACTTGTCACAGTGTGGCGTTAAATGTCTCTACATTTCCTTGTTAACAATGTAAACATCTCTCATTGAAAAACATGAGGGGAGAGCTTGCTGAAAACATGTGGTTCATTATACCCTTGAGTTTGAATAAGGATTTCTGCCAGTGTTTTTCAAGGAAACCAAGGGACAAAAGTAGATTTTTCTTTTTCTGCTGATGTGACTCATTATACTTCAAGGTTCTCTGGATAAAAGCATCCATCAAATAATGTGGTGTTTACCTCAGATGCTTGGCTGGAGGACAGTACAGTACACGCTTGTTTAGTTTAGTGGAATTTTTCTAAGCAAAATCTCTCATGAAAAATTCAATTAATTGATCATCAAATTAGTTTGCTGATTGTCTGTCAATCGACAAAACAATTAATAGACTTCATGTCAGCTCTAGAAAAGGATTTTTGTTGTCTGCATGTAATATGGATTGGTTTACCCCCCAGAGAATGTGAGCCCCTGTAAATGTATTTGGCTATGTCCTATAAATACCTTTTGTAGGCTGCCATTTTTTGTATAGTATTGACCATTCCTGTTTGAAATATCAAGTAAAAATTCAGGCTCACATCTACAGTAAATGTGTTGCCACTAAAAAGGTAATTTTAATGACTACTGGTTTCTGATTGAAATCAGAGGCTATCTCAATTTGTGGTGAGGGTTCCAGTGTGAATTAACATCAAGAGCAGAGTATGAAAACTGTGGAAGGCTTTTGTTGACAGTGGGTTGTTGACAAAAAATTGGCAAATTGCACTCAAAGGGTGTGGGAGTGTGAATCTGATGAGACCAAAAGACTTGTCGTGATGGGCTATGTGATGAAACCGACTGTGACCTTATGTGGTTATGATGAGTTGAAGAAATCAGGCCAAGTCATGTGTCCTCATATTTACATCATCAGCCAGATTTGGCTTAGGCTTACGCTCACTGATGTAGTTTGTCTTCAACAGCTCAGTGGAATTTTTAACAAATACTCCTTGGCAAATGGGTGGCTTCCCACCTCAGCAATCATTCCATCCATTTGGGCTTATCTGGGACAAGATTATAACAGGCAGCTACCACCAGCTCTTCACAGGTGGATTCTGCTGAATCTTTCCCAGGCCAGCATGATGTGGATTTGCCTTCAACTGGTGATGGAAAGGATAAGGTCGCAAATAAATCAAGGCTGCAGTTTGGGTGTTTAAGACACCTTTAGAGATGGGACAGAGATGTCAGGAGGAGCATAGCAGTGTAGCAGCTGCAGGCTTCCTGACACATGTGAGAAGTTATGGTGGAAGTGTGAAGGCACTGTGACAGCTAATCATCATTACTGAACTGCCGTGAACCTGGAAACACATCCACTGATTAATCAGCAGATTTCTTTCTTTTTTTGGAATAGATTTGGTCCTAAAATAAACATCAGACAATGCTTTGAAAAAATACTTTTATAATCTCCCAGAATCCAATGTGATGTTCTCAGATGTCTGCGTTACCCGACCAAAAGTCCAGATCCCCAAAAATCCCCAAATATTCGTTTGGTCTATTTTAAGATGACTGACACAACTGATTATCAAAATAGTTATGAGTAATCTTCTGTTGATTGACTCACCTCTTTATATGGACATTAAAGTGTTTCAGCTCTCCTTTACTGCTGTAGTTGATTTGGCTGGCCAGAAACAATATCATGTACCAGAAAATGAATAAAGTCCATCATGTTATAGGGTGATATTTCACAGAATGTCATCAGTTTTGTTTGGTTTCCTCTCTCCTCTTCTAAGACACATGCCCTTTTCGTGACTAGTAACAGGTTCATTTTGTTATGAACCTGAGTTAATGAAATACAAGTACATCAAAGTAAATGTTTTCCAGTATGTTTCAGTCCTGAGAAAACAAAATGGTAGATTGTGCCCTCTTACCTAACTTTGGGCTCAGTATGCTTCACGCCTGTTGGGAAATACCATGTGAACACATACTGTAAATTGCCATTTACAATGTGTGTGTAATTAGCATGTGACTGAAGTTCTTTAGAATTTCTTGGGTATAAAGATGACAGAAATAAAGGCCAAATGTGGAATGCTGTTTTTAAAAAATATTATTATCTTTGAGCAAACAGTACAGTCCCGAAGCAGGTAGAGCGTAGGAATTCCCTCTCCATGCAGGATCTCTCAGCGACCACAGCTCCAGAGAATGGTGCCAAGGAGGCCTGTGGGCACAATTAGCCAACAAAAGGCCCGGCCTCCTCCTCGGTGCTGGCCCGGCCTCATAGATTCCCCACAAAGCATAGCAGAGTGTTTTTTAATCTCTTGCCCTCTTCCTTCAGACTCTCAGCCTCCCACCTCTCCCGTAATTCCAGGTTTGTCCCTCCTGGGGAGTTCTGGCATCTGCTTTGCATGTACCTGCAGTGCACTGCATAGATCAGCCTGCATGTGGAGGAAGGTTGGATCCGGTTTCAACCTGCCTGGTTTATATACACACTGAGGGTGGTATAGAGACAGCTTCCTGTTGTCTTGGAGTATTTAAGACATCAAAACACTTTTGCAGTGCAATTAGGGCAAGTATCTGTACTGGGTTAGATAATGAGTGATTCTAACCAATAAAATTAGTCCCTGACTGCTTGTAGAATGTGTGGGTCTTCCAACACAGTTAATTAAACACCTGCAGCCGTCTAACAACATTTATAGGATGCATCGACCTTGACAGTTGTGCTTTGGGGGATAAGTCTGGTATTATTCTATATTTTCTTAAATCACAGCTGAAAATTGCTCCCAGATCCGCACACCCTGTTTGAATAATGTTTTGTAAAAATACTGGACCTGGCAGGCGTAAAAATTATTTAGCCTTTAAAAAACATGAAAAGATTATATTCGTGACCTGTTTGGAAATCTTTATATTTCTGTACCACAGGCTGTGGAAGTTGGAAAGTACAAGAGACAGACACACACACATTGTTGACAATAGCAAATTCAAATATTGCCTCATCCTATATTAATTCACACCATTTCCTGTAAGATCTCAACTTCTGCCCAGGTGCTTTCTCTCACATTATTTGCATAATAGCTACATTATTGTGTACCTGTAAGACCACAGATCACGACCGAACAAAACATTCTTAATCACTTAAGTAAACAATGAAGCAACAAACATTAATAATGAATCTTGTAGCCAGAGTACACAGATATCTTTGTTTTATAAATTAAAGACAGGGTATGTAAATTCAACATAAAGCTTTTTGGATTGCTCCATATTGGTATTTACTGATGTATATTTGTTTCTAAAGCTAAATCCTGCTGCTTTTAAGGGGATTAGAGGTGATGGCCTGTTTAAACTCACGTGTTATACTTCTTCTACTAAAAATATGCAAATCTTTCTTCAGACTCTTTCATGTTGTCGCCTGCACCAGGATTGTGAATCTTAATGATGCCTTGATTTTCGTTCTGTCATAATATACACCCATTTTCAGAAACTGGATCTATAGCCTATAGTGTATAGCAACATTTCTTGCTGGTGTCCTCTAACTGGTGAAAACATTTATGGTTTCCCCATTGAGAAGTCTCACTTGGCTTTGTTACTGAAACCAGCTGCCTGTAAATGGTTTCATTCTCTCTATGTATTATTGCCATGCCAGGGGTGGGGTGTGGGCTTCCTGCGGTGTTTTAGCTGTAATGGCGCTGTGACTTACTAAGAGATGGTAAATCTCATATTAAATATTGAGTGCGTGCATACTCTACAGGACATCTCAGTTTTTGCCCAGAGCATCAGACCACCAGCCCACAGCCCTGAATGTACTTCATACATATGTTTTTCTTCTTAGGACAGCAGGAAGTCATTTCCTCCACATTTTTCTCCGGGATGAGGATTCAAAGCGAGGAGGTCAAACAGTGTTTGGTTGTGAGGCACATGGGTATTTGTGGTTCCCTGGTTGAGAAATCAGACGTTGTCAGGCAACATTTTCCTGCTCAGCCTCTGTCTTTGTCAAACAGCTGTTGCACTTGTGTCACTCGTCTGCAGGGCTTCAGTATAACCACCAATTGCTGCGCGGCAAAACGCCTGCCATCTTTTTTTGCAGATAAGCTCGCGTATCGAACGAAGCCAGGTTTAGCAGCATCAAGAAGAAAGAGTTTGTCGTGAAACTTGTTATGACACTACATCAAGTGATGAACAGGTGAATGTTGCCTTGCTTGTGGGTTTAGCGACGCCGAAAAAATCGACTGACGGCGATATTTCTCATGTATGTTTGGGCAATGATGAAAACTTGACTCCGGTAAGAACTACATACTACAAACACTCCCGCACACGGTCAATGGTGGAGATATGGCGGATCTCTTTCAGCAGTTTGACTTCACACTTGCAAATAATTGGCTTTCTGCAGAAAGATTATCCTTATATCTTTGTTTTGCATGAACAGTTCCTGTGCCTTTCTTGTGAAAACTCTCTTGCAGTGGCTTCCATTTAACCACTATTTGTACTTATGTCATCATAAATTAGCAATTATTAGTTGTGTTGGTTCACTGCCTCAAAAGCTTTTTAAAACTATTGTTGTCTAATAGTTTCAGTACGGTTTGATGCCAGAAAGTTTGTCTGGGGTTCTACTTGCAGAAATAAGACGAAATATGCAGCACATTAATACGGGCATGCCCTTAACCAACTGTTTTGCATATCAGTGGTTCCGCCTGCTTTACCCTGCTCCATTGTAAAGGACAAAATAAATCACACATATTCAATGTCAACATTGGTTCAGGTAACGGACCATTCCACTTGACTGTGGCAAGTTACAGTTTAGTGTTCTAGTACCTGCAAACTGTTTTGTGGTGTTGAGTGAATCATCAAGGAGTACTTCCTGTATGAAA
>BRZM01002686.1:0-26456 GCA_033238685.1 Lates japonicus | reverse complement strand
TTTTTCCTTTTTTCCGACACTGGTAAATCCAGACCTTTGTACTTTATCTGAGCATTCGCCGTAGCCCACAGACGTGTGTATTAAAGCTCACTAGCAGAGAACTTCCAACTGTTCAATGAGAGCATTTAGAGACTTGCCTCCTTGACATTTCATCACTATTAGAAAAGGGTCTCAGGCTTTACAGGTTGAGTGGTTGTTGTTACCGTGATCTTATTTGTGAATTTTCATCATCAGAAATGAATGCTCTAGTTGATATAAATGCTTTTAAATGTGGCACAGAACATTATAATTATCAGTATTACCACAGATTAGCATTAAAACATTAAGCATTTAAATCTCTGTATATTTGTGATTTCCATAAAAGTAAATGGTGGTATAGTGCTTGGAAAACTGAAGTCATGGGAGCCCTGTGGCCTAGTGTCAGACAATTAACTAAGGCCATTCCTGGTTCGGAATTGCTTTCAAGTTATGTCATTCCCCATCTCTTCTTTTCCCTCGCTTTCTCTATCTCTGCTGCTGTGATAAAGGCACCAAATGCCTCAAAAGTTTTAGAAGTTGTACCAGCACAATGGTTGGAAATGTTAAGTCAGGACAGTCGCTTTAGAAATGGTTTAAATCCGTTGTCTACATTCCCCACTGAGGAGGGGAGCAACAGTAGTGAATGAAGTAGGCTACAGCAAGTAGGAGTATGGTGTGGATGAGATCTTGGAAACGTCCGAGAAAAGTTTTGAACTGAAGCAATCGACTGCAATGACAAACGTAGGGGTGTAATGACTCTCACAGAAGGGGGAGACAGATGTTCCATACTGCATGTTTAAGGATGACTATACTTGTATAATTTCACCATATTTAATGTAGAATTAAAAAAGTTATATGTGTACTGTATCTACTAGAATTTTTGTTGAAGAGCCATGCTAACAAGTGTACAAGGAAATACATTCACTAAAATAAGTAGTTCAAATTCACTACAATCCAAAGAATAACTGAATGAAAATATGTTACAAATAAATGTGATCCTGCAGGCTGAATCGTTAGTTATTATGATAATGAGAATGAAGTGAATGTGAAAATGTAATGAACAAGTTGTGCTAGGACTGCCTGATACAGACATGTTGATCCTATTCATACATACTTCAGTATATTTTACGTATATTTCATGTTGACTTATGACCAAATTTAAACTCCAGTTTTTGTTTGTGTCTCAGACAGCTGTGGATATTTTTGATGATGATAGATCATAGATTGACTTTTTCTCAAAGCAAATTTTGCCATTTCATTTCAACAACTGTTAGGGGAACGCATAGAAAGACTTAGGAACTCCAGTCGATCCAGTGACAGCTGTCACTCTGGTTATTAACGACATGACAATGTGGACAAATGTTCCATTGTTACTCTTCCCTCTGTATGCACACATTGCAGATAGTGTGGTCATGGTGTGAAATCATTTACTGTGCATCAGAACATATTAATTGCAGAAATAACTGCAGCAAGACTTAATTGTGCCTTTGTTTTGTTTTTTCCTCAGATACTGATGACTTGGTTGTGTGTTACTGAACACATCAAGAAGGGTGAGTATTACGTTCACTGGAATTAAATGGTAATGTAATAATACTAAAAAGAAAAGGTGGTTTTGCTAGTAAGAACTTGATAATGAGTGCTGCAACCCACTTGAGATCACCCAGATCTTCATTTCTCTGTAAGGAGATTTAAATTAAACCTAAAAGTCTGGTAGAGCCCATAAAAAGAAGTTGCAAAAGAACTGCAAAGCACCAAATGTTTTGAACGAGAGCCAAACAAACAAATGTTGTAGTAGAACCTGGCATTGACTTCATTTGAAACCTATGCATACTTATGAGGGGGAAGAACCCACTGCTATTCAAATGGAGCCTTATACTGACTGGAAGACCAGCCCCAACTCAGCAAGCTGGAACAGACAGCAGGATGAAGGAATAATGACTACATTTTCTTGAGATCATCCCAAAGTAGATCAGAGGAAAGTGTTGTGATGCCTAAATTTACCCTCTGTGCACCAACTGCATACTGCCCTTTATATGTTTAAACCAATTGTACATGAAAGTAGGTGACATTATTTGATGATTTAAGAATGTGGTGGAGCAGCATCTAGACATCGCTCTAATCAAGATTTTAATAAAACATTTAATATTGAGAAACATCCATACAGAATCCAGGCTTACTGCTTTTCCTTCATACTGTATTGCCATGGAGAGACCTGTGAACTGTATGCAGATCTTCATTCCAAATGTAAAGACAATAGCATGATTTCATTGATTGTTACATGTTCACAGAGATGATGGACTCAGATCATCAACTCTTATTTTCATAGCACTGCCCTGAAAATGACGATGTAATACAGTAGAGTATAGACAGATGTTAGCTATCACTAAGAATATTTGAAATGACTTATGACTTATGAATTATGTCCTTACACCAAAACTAGGACGACACGGGTTCCTTTAAACATGGGTAAACCCTATAAATGCTGTTTGGCTACTTTCCCATTAATACTAGTGGATGAGGATTAGTAAACAACAGCAGAAAGCAGCAAAGAAGCCAGTGGGACTCATACAGTGGTAACTTTTGAATATCTTTTTCCAGTCTCTTCAAACTCAACACCCACTGAATTAAGTGTTCGAGCCCCTGCTTGAACGACAGATGGAATTTCAGGCTGAGATAGCAAAAGTTAATAAACAACAGTATTATTAATAATAATATGGATAAATGTTCCTAGCTATTTATGTCTAACTCAGGAACTTTGATGCATCATAGCATCAGAAAAAGGACAAAATTTGTGTCCACCTGATATCACATGACTGCAGAGCTATTGGACCCAGGAATGAGCTTTTTGATTGTACCTTTTCCCACTCTGAAGATAAAGGGCGGATGTTAGTGGGTGTTAGTGGGTTTTGTCCAGTGTGAAAGAGCTTGAGTAAATTTCTTTTTATGACCTCAAGTTTTATTTATTTTTATTTAGACAGTTAGCAGTCTGTTAGTCCTCAGGTTTTTGTTGGCTGGTCCAGGGAGATAAGATGCTACTTCTCCATAAGTCATATCAGTAATTGTGACATACTTTAAATCAGGAAGTTGAGTGATCTAGTGTTTTAAAGTCTGCGCTCAGTGACAGGACTTTTAAACAGGTGTAACGTGTCCTCTGCCTCAGGACTTGGTCAGCGACAAGGTTGCATTTTAGATAACTGCATTTTATCTCTGTTGTGGCTTCCAGGGGTAGACCAGACAAGAGAGAATTAAGGTAATCAAGCTTCCGTTGGTGATGTGAAGGCGGGCAGACATCTTTCAGAGTCTGCCTGAAAGAGAAAGGTTATACTCTGGGAATATTCCTCAGATTATACTAGACAATTTTTGTGGTGTCTAATGTGTGGAGCAAAATACTGATTAGTCTCAAGACTCAAAAACTTCGTTAACAACTGAATTGATGCACCTCTCTCTGGGTATTTGCACCAATAATTACAACTTACTAAACGATACACTGAACCAGTCATCAATAGGGACTATGGTAATATCAAGTATCATCTGCATAGCTTTGTAAATCAACTCACATCCCTGAGCGTATCACAGTGGAACATGTGAAGACCGAACACAAGGGAGCATGAAAAGCCAGACTGAAATTGGATTGTGTGTGTACAGTTAGAATACACATCACAACAACAAACCCAGGGCCAAAGACATTCAATAAAATTTCTACTTTGATGTCATCACCCGCTTTGCAGGGTAAGTTTTTTTTTTAAATTAGGAGTGATAGTAACAGATTTCTATGTGCACAACAGGCCATCTCTTTGCACTGGAGATAAATGGATGTCTCTCTCACTCTCCACACAGTTCAAGAGGTTTAAAGCAGCACCCAGAGGGCAATGGTTTAAACTGGTCACCAAGTTGTCAAGAGTTTGACTTCTCAGCAATAAGCCTGTCAGAGATTTCAGTTTGTTTGTGCCTTTGTTCCTGCTAAATAGCTGCCTGGTTCTTTTTTCAATAATCTCCCATTCTGTATTACAGTTCTGTTTGTTTGCTCTCTCCTCTGTTTTTATCAATTTCTATTATGTCACATACAGACTTCACCGCCAAGAATTTTGTTATGGATCTGTTTATTTGCAGAGGTCTATATTTAGAATTATTGATATGGTTATGTTGTTGCAACAGTCATGCCTTCCTCATTTTCTTTATTAACAACTCAAGAAATCTCAGAATTGAAAATTGTCCCAGTGCTCCATCCTCTCACATATAGACCACAAGACCACACATTTTGCACAGAGCGATGACCACAAATCTAAAACAGTTCCAAATGGTTCAGTTTATTCTTAACCTTAATCACTTGTCATGAGGCTAAAAAAGACTGTGGCACCTAAGCCTTGACAGGACTCATACAACAAACAAAATCAAATTTATTTATAGAGCTGTATACACAAATAGCTCCAAAGATTCAAGTCATGGACCTTCTGCATGGTGCTTGTTTTATTTTTAAAAAGAAACAGTGGTAATCCACTTATCTTCAGAATTTTGTCAATCACACGATCAATGAAACGAGGGACTGGTGGAAGTCGGGCCTAATCGAAAGCGGTGTTCATCTCGCTGCCCATCTGCCTGTCTTTAGGTGATTCTTAGACACCAGTGGTCCAATTTTGATGAACTATGAAGGTGAAGATGTTCTCTGCTGGGTCCGCTTGAAAACCACCATTTGACTCAGTGGGGTGGTGTGGAAGGATACTTAAGGTCAAAGCTTAGGGCGCTTTCTACACTTGTGGTGTAGACCCAGTCTGTGAGTGGTTGACTCAAAAAGCGGTGATATAAATGGTTCTTCTGTGCCCATGGACCTGCTGTACATAAAGAAACCTAAAATCTAAGTTTGAATTGGTGAGTTTAAGTCTTGTTTCAGACCGGGCTGAATCAATATCATATTCGATTCATATTTTTGCCTTTGACAGATGTTTCGCTTGGCTGGATAAAATATTATTAAAATAGCTACAAACAGGGTGACAAGCAACAAAATGGCAACATTTGAGAAATCTTTGATTGACCGAAGTCCGATATCAGAGTCCCTGGAAATGAACATCAAACAACAGCAAAAAAAATTCTATTTTAGTTTGGGCTCTATTCGATTTGAATAAAAATTTTTAAACTTTAGAGTGTCTACAAAGCTTTTACAAAATAACATTTCTTTTATTTTCACTTTAAAAAAACTCCTAAAATTACAGTGGCTTGAAGTAGAAAAACTGGAAATGAGCCACAGCACAAAAATTCTCAGATGTCTTAATTTCCCAAATGCATAAATAAATACCCCAGCCTGTTAGCTTAGAAATATATTCGAGACAGTTTGGTTCATAAGCCAAACCTCAAAGAGTATACAACCAAACAACCGTAGTGAAATTAGTATTAATCCTTGGGCCTAGAAACTAGAGTAGATATATTTGATGACGATATCTTTAATATTACATTGAATGGCATGATCAGCACCGATATCTCATGTAAATCTGGTTCAGACTTTAAAGAATTGAATTTCTACAGTATGTGAAGCTGATGAACTTTGAGGGAGGAGATTCGGGCACACCGACCTGGATGGCTTCTTGGCAAGGGCCAGTATCCTGCTGATGAGACGGCTGCCTTCTGGACTTATCGCTTTTGAAGAGAATGTTGCACCATGTGGGTCAGGACAGCCATGCATCCGAACAGCCGTAACTTCGAGGAGGATGAGCAGTTTTCACAGATGCAGGCGCTCAGGAGGTCAACGGGTAAGCAGGGCCCTGGGTCCATGTGCTTGTATGTAGAAAACACAAATAAGCAGTCACACACACACAAAACATAATGTGACAGAGAACTTGTACCATCTGTGCCTGCTTACAATCAGACCAAGACCCCATAACATCTGGACACACCTGACCTAAAAATATTCGACGCCCCATACGTCAACACCTAACTGAAGGGTAGCCGCCATGCTCAGGAGGAGAATCGGCCAGATAGACTTGAGAATAGTTCAAGAAGCTTTTTAGACCCAAAGGAAAGTTTGTGTTTGAACTGAGGCTGTCCATTGCCCCAGCTTTTTAGGTGAACGCAACAGAGCCAACATGTTCAGTCATGCTGGCAAACTTGCCAGTGCAGATATCAAACGTTTCCAGGACAACTGTCAAGGTGTTACTACAATATATGAAACAGTCATATCCAAGTACAAAATCCATGAAGAATGTAACACAGCTGATAATCAAACTAACTAAATCCTGCTTTCTTCATGCTTGAGTCAGGTTTAATATTTTTCAGATAATCAAAATGTTTTTAGATGTTTTGGTTTATTCTTTTCTACTGTTGCACAGGGGTGCTTACTTTTCTTGTTTACAAAATGTTAAATCGAAATATGTTTGTATTAATTTTAATCTTCCTATTTGGACCCGATCCCTCGTCACATTAGTTGAGTCCTTCAGCACAGGTCCTTTTGGCTGAGTAGCAAGCTCTGGTTAAGGCGAATCTCCTAGCCCATTAGAGCAGGAGAAATCCATCCTCTTTACATAAATCAACAGACATGTATCCATTGTTGAAGCTTTTCTCGCTTCTCTGCCATGTTGTACTGAACACTCCATTTAAAAAGTAATTGTTTGGCAAATCAAACTTTGCTTTCCTTCTAGTTAGTGTCTAAAGAATTTGAGTTTTTTTTTCAGTAAATTAATTCATCACATTTTTCTGGCTTTAAATGTTTGCTGAAGGCTTAAGGATGCGGTGCAGATGCAGGGAAAAACAAGAGAAAGGTTTTCTACCACTATAGGAGCATGTGAGGTAATGGTAGAATAAGGGCTGCTCTGTCATATACATGTCCAGTGTTTCCTCTGTCTGCCTGGACTGGTGTCCTAGTTACGATATACCAGAGGTGGGTGGTGTGTGAGTTTGTCTCGTACAGCCGCCTCTGACAGATCGGCGAGGTGATAATTGACTTCGTCATCGATCACCACTTAGCTTTCAAATGGCTCTGAGACTCTCAAGCTTGCAGTGGCTGCTGCTACTTGACTGTTTCTCCCAGAATACCCAAGGAAGGCAGAGGAAGAGGGTTTTTTTCTTCTGTGGCCATCTTAACAAAAAGGCTTCCTGTGCAGGGCTGGGCTACTTTGAAAATCAATTTGAGCAATTTTGAGACCACTGAAATGAAGCGTAATCAAGCAAATGATAAAAAAGAATAGAGAAAATATTTTGATATCAGTGATACTTTATTAATTCACAGCTTTACATTCCATCTCCAGACAAATACTGTGTTGCTTTTGATTATTATTGTTTCACAAATTGAGATGTTATATATAAATATTAGTATATACTGGCCTCATTAGAACAACAAGAAGATACAATCATTATTTATTTTGTATATAATAGTAACAAAAGAAATGTTTTAAATCAGTTGAAACTTGAGTTATCACCTGGGAAATTAATTAGTTGCAGCAGAAGGAACAGGAGTTTAAAGAGACAGAATTGGGGTGATAATTAATTGTACTGAGGATGGTTACGTAACAATTGTACAATTATGCAACAAATAAAAGACTGCAGTTTTGAAACATGCAAATGAGCAGCATAGCAGCATTGTAGCTATAAAAATATGTTTACAGATGGATGTAAATATACAAAATATTTATAGAATGAGCAGATAATGAATGTGAAGAGTGGAGGTCTGCAAAGGTTGTTTTCTGTGGATTTGTGAACTATGACTTTAATTGTGATTTGATTTTGTTTTATTATTTAATAAGAATATGCAGCACTTCAAAGGTGGATCTCTATTTTGAAAATACTTCCTTCAGTGTAAGCCTTGGTTTGAATTCAGAGTAAGAATCCTCTATCGCTGTTGGTAGGTTCCTTGAATTAAAATCATGAATATCACGCGGAAACACTCCAAGGTCAGTGCTGAGGGGGAAAAATATCTCTGGGGAGTGAAATAAAGGCTCTTCCTGGGGAATAACATATCTATATTGCACGTAAGTATGTTATCAACGGGACACATCTCTTCAGGTATTAATTTCGCCATATCTACGCTCACTCTGCCAGCGTGGGCGATACGCTGGCGCAGCTTTGACCAGCTCATTTTGGAGTGTAATACTGTACAGCTGTGAGATGTTGAGAAATAGTACAGATTATAACAGGCACAGAAAGAATAGAGAATTACAGTACGAAAAGATGAAAGCCCACGGAGATAATTAGTCCTGCTCCAACTTGTAGTAGAGTGAGCCGATTTTCAAGGCCAACTGGTGCTTTTTTTTTTTTTTTATTTTTTTTTTACTCACTTTGTCTTGGGATTCGTGATGGAGCAGTACACACATTGGTGTCGAGGAATAATGAACAGCATTACGATGCAAATGCATTGATATTAATATTTGTTCAGTCACTACTATACACATTAAAACTCTGGCTTCTATTACAAAAAACATCGAACCAACATACTTAATATTAAACGAGAAATGATTATAGGATGCTGAGGATGTTATAGTCTCATGCGATGAGCTTATTGTCGCAGGACCGACTAATTCGTCAATATTTTGACGTAATGACAAATGTGGCACGGTATTTTCCTCTCTTCTTCTGTGATGCCGCCGCGAGCAGCTGGCTTGCAGGTCGGTGCTGTGTACGCTGATTAAAGCCCCATTTGTGATGACTGTACCATAATTTCTTCCTAAATTAGCGTCACCTTTGTGGATCGACCCCGCCGGCTCTCCACTTCTCCTCCAGCCATAATTCTCCTGTAAGCATGGTTTACTTTTTTCTTTTGCCAACTCAAATCAAACTGAAAACAGCTCAAGCATATTTATAATTTTAATCTGCAAAGGTGAGATTTCTTTTCTTAGATTTCTTTCACTATAAAAAACTGTTCAGACACTTCTACAGTCTTGAGCTTTTGTGACCCTCGCATAACTTGTTTTAATGATTTTAAAAAAATACCTGAGCATCTGTTAACCAAGATTATTACTTATCTTTACTTCCTCTTTAAAGATCATACTTTGCAGATACATGTTTCTTCCCTGACAGCAGGTACTTCGTAAATATTCTGAAATAATTAGTCTATTTCAACAGGAAAGGTGCTGTGTATTTTGAATCAACTACCACTGTGCCTTCATTATAATAATAATATATCTTTTCCAGGCCGGCGGCACGACTTTCACTGTAGAAAATTTCCGTAACATTCCTGCGGCGATCAGAATACTAAATTGAGACCATTAATTCAAGCTCTATACTACATGATAAATGTAGGCTATACATGTCATTTTTCCCATCTTGATCTCTTCATTGACGCCTTTTGGTTTCTTTTTGTACTCATGAATACAAAACTGCTATCAAAGTGAAAATCCAATTCTTGTGTAATAGCCTGTAGACGGTAATCAAGATAAGATCTCTGCACCCAACAAAGACAAGATATTGAGGGATTTTCTAAAATGATATTTAATATGCATGAGGTAAAGGAGGGCAGGAATGGTTTGTTCAGCAGAGATATTTATGCAAAGTGCCTGTTAAATTGAAAGTGTCCATATATGTGTGTATGGGCACAGTGTGTTTGAGGTTCTCTCTTTGCTCATGTTTGCATAAAATCTTGTAGTTGTCACTGTTGACCAGAAAGGTGACTGAACCACTCTGGTCTCCCTCTTGGTTTTTCTTCCCTCCTTCTCCCATGCAGACAAGTCTCAAAGTTTCGCTTTCTTTTGATGACCTGGGGTAAGCTTCGTGCTTAATTGGATGAAAATAAGCCAGCATCAGTCAGCCGTGGAGGGCTGCAATCAGTGGTTTGCTTCTGCACCAACTACCACCAGTATGCCGCTTTGTGTTCCCTTCCACACTCTGACTGGGTCATGTATTGAGTCATCAAATGATTACAGACACAGCAAACCCTCTCCGGGTGTCACAGATATCGATGCCTTCAGCTGCCCCTCAAATCAACGCCTTCCACGGCGACCTATTGTCCCATAATGTTATCAGGCTTTTTGCAAATTTCAAGAAAAAACAAAAAACAAAAACGGATGGTTCTTTATGAATACTTTGATGAAATGGCAAAATTAATAAATCCATTTGATTGAGACTGAAATGATAACATTCAAATAATTTAATGGGTGTTTTACTTTGAGCTGTGTCCTGGTAGCAAAGATCTCTCATGTTTTGAGATGGTATAATGAGGTAATTAGTTTGTTATATATTGTAATGGACTTTACATTATATCCATGTAGGGTAATAGTTTATTTATCATTGATGTAATTTGTTTTATGCTAGCGAGTAGCAGACTGGGGAATTGACAGCCTCTAGATAACAGTTTTACCATTGACCCAGTCCTAGTGGGTCAATGAAGCGTGACAACATTGTGTCTGTGTGCTGTATGGTGATTGGCTATGATGCATACCCTATACAGTGTGTTTCCATCCGCCACTGCTGCGTGAGGCTCCTGTGTTTTAACCACCTTCAAAAGCGCCCATAGCCCATGCGCTTTGAAGCAAATCTGTCATTTTCCATTGTGCCTAAAAAGCAGGAGTGGTGTGTGTGTGTATTCACTGGTATACCAATGGTTGAGACTATAGCATCTTTAAAGTATAAGATCAGGAGGTTTTTAATGAGGTCACCTCTGACATAATGGGCGGAGTCCTTTGTTAAGCGGGACTCGTAACTTTCACACACTGACAGAAACCATAGAATTTGAGTTGTACTCAGACATCTCTCTGTATTTTCTGCTACAGAAATATCAAACAACCAGAAAAATCTTAACATCACGGTCTTTGACTGGTTTTAGTATATTTTTATTGATTTGTCTCTTCGTTTGTGGATAGGACTGTATGATCCGCATTACAATTGCACAACTATTTTCCTCCACCACCACGCTGCAGTGGATAATGCAGTTAAAGAATCTACCAAGAACTTGAAAGACTGTAACCCAGCCTTCATATTTTTCATCATTGAAGTTTGTCACATTTGATAAGGCTATGCGGTGGAGCATCTGTGATTTTTTTTTCTTTTCTGGTGTGTGGAAATGTTTATTTTGCTTAGCTAAAGCCATCAAACTGAGCAGAAATCTTCTACGTAATCGACAAGTATCAAAATTGTGTTTTGTCTTAATTTAGCTCCCACTTGATCGCTAATTGATCAAACCAGTAAACCACCGCGACTTTATTCTACATTCAAGTTGGTTCAAGCATGTTATTGATAATCTAACATACCAAAAAGGTCATATTCTCGGTATCCCATATATGATCATGATTATTTAGTAACGGTTAGGTTAGCAATTTATTCATTCCCGCAAGATCAAGACATTGCAGGATCTTTCAG
Organism: Lates japonicus; assembly: GCA_033238685.1. Taxonomy (NCBI): domain Eukaryota; kingdom Metazoa; phylum Chordata; class Actinopteri; family Centropomidae; genus Lates; species Lates japonicus. The sequence goes on along the minus strand of BRZM01002686.1, from coordinate 15,167 downwards.
TGACTTGCCGTTTTGAGGAAGTGGAGCCATTTAAATGAGTAGTATGTACAACTCCTCCTCTTATGAAGGTTTACATGTGCAGTTTTGTTTAAACTGTAATTTACTAAACTGGCAACTGAGTGGACAGTAACAAAGGTTTATGATAGCAGTGTTTGACAAGACAAGCAGCAACTCACTACCAAAAAAACCAACTCACCACTTCAACTTTGCCATTCCAAATTCAATTCAAATCTCGACTACACCTTTATAGTAGGAGGCGCAAGAGGTTAAGCTCTTCATGAAGCAGCGCTGATGCCAAACAGCTAATGCAACAACAACAACTGCAAAATCATGTTAAATAATTGATGTTCAAAGCTAGGTAACTGCACCACAAAACTCTATTTATTTACTAGATGCAGAGAAAACATACAAGAGGGAAATCATAATAGACAGTTATTAAATGATAAATGTACTTTTAAAATACATTAATCACAAAATAAGTAAATCATTAGTCATTTTAGAAGCTTTACTTTTGGTGATAGTGATTATTTAACACTGACAGTCTTCATGCAGTGCCCACAAGTTGAACTACCAATACTGAAACAATCCATCCACTTAGAAAAGACATTTGTCATAAAACACAAGTGGTTTTACCGTGAAGGCTAATACAATAGCAGCGAATAGCTTCTCGGTTGGTCTGTTGGCATGGAAGCACCTGGTAACCCACCACACATCTTTCCTGTAACCTCTGTCTCCTTCTTTATCTTTTTTTAATCTTTTTTTTTGTCTCTGTTGCATCTCTCTCTCTCTTCTGTCTCTCTCTCTCTCTCTCTCTCCCTGACGCCAATGAAATTGGATGGTTTTGATTATTACATGGCTGCTGTTTACTGCTATTAATTGAATTGAATCCCAGTCCATCTCCTCTTCACTTCTCTGTCCCCTTCCTCGCTCCTCTCGCCTCTTTCATCTTGTCTCACTCTCATTTTCCATCTTGTTTGTCACGTTCTTTGTTTTTTGTATGATTTTTTTCATTCCCCAGGTCTTTCTTTGCCCCTATTTCTCTTGCTTGATTTTTTCCTTTCTCTGTTCCATTTTCTCTCTCTCTCTCTCTCTGCAAGGTTCTCCTCCTGTTCTCCCCTTCCTGTCTCTCCTTTCTTTTTCTTTTTCTCCATGTCTCCCTTGTTTTCCCTTGCCTTCCCACCTCTCTCACTCTCTTCCACCCCACATGCCAGCCTTTCCCCCCCTTTCTCCTCTTCTACAGGCTTCTTTTCATCCTTTCTTCCCCTCTTACTCTTTATCTACATGCCCCCTCTCTCTCTTTTTCTCTGTCTCTCTTGTCTGTTCCCTCCCTTTCTCTCTTATTCTCCCTTCCTGCCTCTCTCACTTCTTGAGCACTGTGATACTGTTGTCATGGTGACGCCCATCATTTTCTGGCATGAATGGAGGATACTTTATTGATGAGATGGCATGGCAGAGGGAGAGAAAGGGAGAGTGATGGAGAGAAAGACAAAGAGAGACAGAAAGAAAGAGAGAAACCACTGGCAGGGAAAATCAGAATGATACGGAAATGATCGTCCCCGCTGCTTACGATACAAAACATTTCCACCCTGTAATTTGTTCAGTGCTGATGAGTCGAAGATGATGTTGCAAGCCAAAGCATGCTGAATCTTCTTGAGGGCTTTGGGATAGTCGGTCTGCTGAAGAATACCCCCCCAAAACACTATTATTCATCACTCTCAGCTTGAGAAGTCAGAAGGGAGATTCCTCTTATTAGGAAGCATCAAGCAGGCTTCAGCAGCACTGCTAGTTTCCCATGTTTAATGATTTGTACTGTGTAAACATGGCAGCATAATGAAATGTGTTTTTTAAACCTGCTAACGTGAGCGTTGGTGTTGTCTGGGGTTAGATGGACATCATTATTAGCTAGTGGTGGTGTGGTGTTTGCACACAGTGCAGACTGGCATCAGCGTCTAAAGCAGAAGGCGAGCTCGTTAGACACTTCTGATGTAGACATCATATTGAGAGGCTTGGCTCAGCAGATAAGGAGCTGGATTTCTGTTGAACATTTTAGGAATTTGGCTGACACCATTTGGCTAAAATAAGAAAATCAGAGCCAGGTTTTATTTTTAAATACATTAGCACTCTAGATTAAAACAATAGAGGCTCACATTTACATTTACATTTTAGCACGTGCCAGCTACAGTGGTGGGATGACATGCGTTGCTGGTGCTATCAAGTATCAAGGCCCACACAGAAAAGAAGGACTTCAACACTGTGTAGCAGAAAATAAGAGCGAGTGAGGATCAAACTGGACATGAGGTCGATCTCAGCTAACATGTGTTTGACCTCTGACCTTTGCTCCACAGTTCACCTGCTGTCAGAGACGATCCAGGGGGTGACAGCCACCGCCACCGGGGTCCAGTACCAACAGTCCTGGCTCTGCATCCTGTAAGCTGAGGTGTATGTGCATGTTGTGTGCTAGAGTGCTAGGGTCAGTTAATTAATCGATTTGCTGATCAACAGAAAATTAATCAACAACAATTTGGGGAATTATTATTCATATTTGTCTGTCATTGATTGAAGTCTTAATGTGAAAATGTTCTACTGTTTTTTAATTTTAATTTAATCAGAACTCATTACCAATTAGAACTTAGTTAAACCTACTAAGGATACGTATTGATAAAAAGTACTATCACTAAAACATGTACTTAAAGAGTATTTGTCATAGTTCAATGAAATCAATTTTTCCGAGAGTTCAATAGGTTTTAAATTTATTTTAAGGAGTAGTTGAAATATTCTCAGTGTGTGAATGTGGTGCTGCATGTTTTCCATATTTAAATCTTGTGTAAAATGCGCTTTAATCCATCTGGTAAAACTGCAGGAATTTGTCAGTCTCCACTCTGTGATTGTTTGTCTGTGTGCAAGTGAATGCAGGCTTCCCCAGCACATTTGAATACTAACTGTTGCTGGAGAGAAGGAGGTTAATCTATGGAAATGAAGGGCGATGCTGGTGAGGTGAGGCGTTGACATTTATAAAACCTCCTCCTTCTCCCTCTCTGCTCCAGCTGCAACGTGAAGCATCTCCAGAGGCGTCACGTGTGCATCTCCCGCCTGGAGAGGCCGCAAAACTGGGGAGAAAACTGCTGCGAGGTCCGCTATGTCATCCTGATATTGGCCCCACTCAAAATGGTAACTGCCGCTCCCAGAGGGAGGAAATGATATATGGGATTTATCTGTCTATGGTGGATTACTGAGACATTTGTAGACCCACTTACTTGTTACAACATGTGTTCATATTTCATTCATCATGTTTTCATTTATGCTTTATATAAATATCTTGTGTTTGTGCTCGTTTGTAACTGACAGTTAAGTTGCTACTGTTGTCTTCAGAATAGCAAAAATAATCACTGCTTTTTTATTGCTTATATCTGCCTGACACTAAAAGTCACGTAAGGTGCGTTAGCTGCAGGTGATCAATACGATCAGTGTAACCATCCTGCTGCTATAGCATAAGTCACTGATTATTTACATACCCACCATCTTGACTTTCAGTTACCGTAAAAGGAAATGTATATTTATTTTAATAGTTAAAACTCTTTAAATTAGTCTGCTCTTCCAAGTTCAGTTACAGTAGCCACCTGTCATGAGTCCAATTTAGTTTGGTTTTCTTAAAAGCAAACTGGGCTTTGGATGAAATAATGGAGTGAATAAGGCTCACCACGTTCTGCTTTTGCATGTTTTTTATCCCAGAATGCCCAAATTGGTGGTTTTTTATCCCCCACAATTCCCGAACCTGTTGTTTCTTGCCACAAGAAGCCACAGATCACCACATGCTACAGTAAAAACAAGATCCTGTTGTGATGATGACAGCTCAGAGAATGTTCTCTGTAATTTAAAATAAAAAGACAAGTGGGAAGAAAACACAAATGAGCTACTGATTATGTGCCACAGTAATTAAAGTATTACCAAATGAATACACAGTAAATCCACATAATATTTGGGCTGAAAAGGGTACTTTTAGATTAGGATTTCCACTGTGTTTTTGTATTCTCTTCTGTTAGTATTTTAAAAATAAAAACAGACAAACTGACTACCCTTTGCATAAAATGTTGGTTTGAGGAAATATCTCATAGATTTACACATGTACACAGTATTGATTTTCATTTTAAGCTCACCCACTGTCAAATTCTTTTTACATTTTTCATTCTAATTTTCTAAAATATCTAAAATGCCACTGACATGGCCACTAAGCTGCCAAATGTCTGCTGAACAGAATTCAGTCCAAGAGCCTCTCAGTGTCTTGTGTGTGCATGAGTGCCATGTTGTCTGAACCTTTTGGGTCACTGTTGTGTGCAGGATTGCTGTTTTCTTCAATTCTGAAGAGCTCACTGTAGCAGATGGAGAGGAGCCACATATCCTGTAATACCCTTCCTTCCCATCAAAACATGAACTCTCTCTACTTCCCCCATCAAACCACTCAACCCTGCTGTCTTCACTGCTTCATCCTGAGCTTTCACCACACACTCACCTGTACACACACACACATATGCATGCACAGATCACTCTCCTGTTGTCAGATTACCGATTGCCGCCCCACTCCAAATGGAAACTCTCCACCAAGCCCCCGGTTCCATGTATGGTGAACATGTAGTTCAGGTTAAACTGGCTAAAAGTAGTCGTGAATAAAGGAGCCACCCAAGTAACTGTACTGCCCTTGCTAATCGCATCATGTTTCCTGTTTGTTTGTTTGGTTTCTCTCTCTTTTTTCCCATGAACCCGTCTTTGTGTTTGTGCCTCTCCTCGGTGCCTCCAAATGCTCTCCTTGCCAGTCTTACAGGCAGCAATCACAACCACTAATGGCATTCTCAGAGACATTAATCTAAGCCCCAAGTAAACATAAATCACTATTATGTCTCAATTATCCTTGATGGTGACTGCTTCTACGAGAAAAAATCTTTGAAGGGGCATGATGATAATGATAATAGGAATTCCTTTGGTTGGCAAATGTATGTAATCTAGTGTGAGTGAGGGCAGACCATTTCCATCACCCACCATTTAGAGAGCTTTACAGCATTTGTGGCTTTTTTCCTCCTTTTCTTTACCCAGAATGAATGTGCTGAACAGACATGACCTTTCTTCATTCACTCAGTTAAACAAACTCATACCTGAAATCTCTTATCAACACATTCATGTACTGTTGCCCTCAAAGAAACTCATCCAGCTCTTTTGTTAGTTTGAGAAGCTGCCCTCTGCGTTTGATGTTGTGGCAGAGTGTTAGTCGCTTTCTACATCTACAGTTTTCCCGGTCGACTTGGTTAATCAAACCAATGACCTTCAAAACTTAGATCAATCCTTTTGCTTTTGTTTGCCGCTAATTAGCAACTACCTGAAAAGATGGTAAACACGGTGAACATTATACCTGCTAAACATCAGTTTGACATCATTATAATTGTGAGCATTTAGAGCAGACAGAGGGAGATTTTTGATGGGTTATTCCTTTAAAGCTGCCAATCAAACCTATAGTCTGACTGAAAGTGGGGTATCCCGTGCCTTCACACAGAAACAGAGCCCCCAGATTAATCAGGATCCATTCTCTCAGCTCTTTCAGTCCTGGTTGAAATTCAGTTACCACCGTGAAAAAGCTTAAAGGCTTTAGTTATTCTGTTTGCTGCAGCTGCTACTGTACGCACTGAGCCTGGCTATGTTGGTATCATCACCACCTGGCTAACAAGGCTTCCCTGGCACCACACTGACTCAGAGCCTGCCAGCACAATATTACCATCACTCTGTTGCACTTTGTGACTTGGGACAGCATTATTTGTGACAGATGTGGCTTTATTGACAAAAGCTCCTGCCCCCCAAGATACCCAGCTCCAAACCTGCTTACCTTACCTATGCAACCCACCTTTGACAAAATAATGTTTAGATGTGCTTTAGGTAGCTAAGGGTTAGGTTTTGGTCTATTTTGTGAAGGATTTTATGCCTCGGAGAGATGTTATCACGTGCACCTTAGATTGGATTTTTATACAACAATATATCAAAACAACAATTTATTCATAAATTGACCAGATGAGAGTGTCTGCTTTCAGGTAATCCAGCAAAATAAGCATATCTAATTATGAAGTAGGCAAATGCCTATTGTCTGTTGTGATATTGTGATATCACCCAACCTTACAATTAAATATAATCACAATATAAATCTGAAAATATCAATACATAGCTGAAGAAAACAATAAAAGATTATATTTCACAGATATTTATACTGCACTGACATTTATTACATCATGTTGTGTTGCATTTTCACTGTTTTGTTTTTTTAAGTCTTGTTTTTATTAGTCCTGTGTGTGTGTGTTTCTTTACTCAGTCCTTTTTGAGCTGTGTGGGTTGAGCACCCATAATTTTTTATTCTATTCTAAAGATCTGAAAACATTTGTAGAGGAGATATTCCCAAAAAATTTAACCAGATATTTTCGATTGAAATATTTCAACACCAAAACATTAAAGCTGCTGCAATCCAGCTGTTTATATTAATAATACAAACAATATAAACCTCCTCTCCTCCCGATGTTCACCTTTAGCTCTAAGGCTAAGGATTTTAGTCTCGTTCAGCTCATTGTTTTGATTTTATGGCCCACAATATACTGTTTTAATTCACTCTTGCTGCTCTCAGCATCATTTACAGCTGCATGAGGCGTAACGATAATACTAATGTTGCTCCCTGTCTAATGGAGGTATAAATAGGCAAATGTTTGCTATCATAAGGGGATAATACGTCAGTGTTGTGTTTACAGCTGATTTCCCCGCAAGCAGCCGAAAAAATCACTTAATACAGGTTAAATAAAGTCAGCCACTGACAACCTCTTCTCGAATGCTCTCCCACAGAAAAGCACCAAGACAGCAATGGAGCTGGGCAGGACGTTTGCCACCCTCTTCTCTGACATCTCCTTCAGGCAGAAGCTGCTGGAGACGAAGACGCAGGAGGAGTTTAAGGAGGCGCTGGTGTTCCAGAGGCACCAGCTGACAGCGACCAACCAGCAGCCCACCGCTCTGGGGAAGGAGGAGACCGACCCCCGCAGTCACAAGCCCCTCAAGGTGGGCAGTGGCGTGTGTGTGTGTGTGTGTGTGTGAGCTGCATATCCCATGTGTACAACATTTCACTGGGCGATTAGGCACATTTCCAAACATTTTGAAGCAGCATGTATTCATATGACAGCATTATGAGTCATCCCCAGCACCCTGAGAGGAGGCCTGTGATTGGTTAGCGCTCACAAATTTTTTTTCTTCACACTGGAGTTGAGGTTTTCCGAATGTTTCTCATCCTCATCTTCCTCCCTCACCTTTCACTTACTCTTCATCACCGTGTCTCTTTACAGAGCTCTGTAGAGAAATGAAACTATCCACATACATTTACACATTTCAAATCTTTTTTTTTTTTTTATTCTCCTCCATCTCTTTCTCCCCCCTTAACCGCCCACCTCCCCCCCTCCTCCTCCCTCTCCTCTCCTCTCCTCCTCGCTCGGCTGGCTTGACTCTTCCATCTTTTCTCTCTCCCTAATCAATCAGCATCAACTCCTGCCAGGCCTCCTCAGTGGGTAAATGACCTTACATCTCTCACAGTCCTGTCAGAACTCCCCACCCCTTAGCTACACGTGCATGTACACACACACACACACGTTCACACACACACCTCCAGAGGGGCTCTGCTCAATGCCACGGACCAACATCTCCTCCTAATGTTGCCGTTGACAGGCCAGGGCTCCCAGACATTTCCCCTTGTTTTTATTTTTATTTTTTGTTAGGTGTTTATCCCAGGGCTTGAAAGGCTCAGTGCCACTCAGTGAAAGAGGGATATATAGAAAAAGACAGATAGAGAGAAAGGGGGGGAAAAGAGGGGGTGGAGAGAGCAGGTGAAATCAAGAGGAAACAGAAAATGATAAAATGAGAGAGAGGGGAACAGAAAAAGACCACACACCCTCTCCACCTCCTTCCACATCCCAAATTGACATCAGACCACCCGTAAAAGCACTCCACTTTCCTATACTTTTTAAGAAACGAGGCCAAATTGTTGTTGTGTTTTTATGTTTTTCCTCCCTGTTGCCTCACTCTATCGACTGCTCAGAACGAATGGCAAACAGGTGGACAGTAATTCCTCTCTGAGACTTTTGTTTATCGAACCTGAGCCAAAAGCTGGTGATCAGCCCCCCTCCACACACACAGAATACACACACAGGCTCCCTTGTAATAATAAATGATTCCATGATGTATAGGGATTTAATGGATGAACAGTCCTTGTTGAACAAGCATGTGTGGCTTCATAAAACTAGCCACACTGCTCAGAGAGGAAAAAAGAAATGCTGATGCTGTTGTTTGTTTTCATGCTGTTTATGTTGAGAGAAATGGCTTTGTTCTGCCAAACACTGTCAAAACTTTTTAAGATGACAAATGAGGCAGGAACGATTTTCCCAAGGGCTATACCTACTCATACGCCCCTCCTCGTCACCCGTTCCATTTAATTGTATAATGCTATGTTCAACAAGGAAATGGAACACTGGGTAATTGGATAATTTACTTAATAAGCTCAGTCAGGACTGCACATTTACTCCTATCTCCTGTAACCTGAAAGCTCATCTTTTTAAGAAGCACTTCATGTCTCCTTTTGAATCACGTGGCCCTTTCCCAACCGTCCTCCTCCTGACTTCTCTAAAAATACACTAAATCTTCTATCCCTCGCTGTTGCTGTCATCTCTCTGTCATTCTTGATCATTCTCGGGACACAGGGATCTTTAATAAATGTACATCTAAATCCAGCCATGCTGCTCTGTTTACTTTGTTTTGTATTACGCAGTTAAAGATTTTCTAGGACTGCCTCGTTAAATTTGATGATTCAAATCATCTTTGAGAGAGAGCACCCTGTGGAATCACCAGTGTCTTAGCTGAATCATCAAATGGGCAATTTTTAATCTAAATGTGTCATTGTCCACAGCAGAGTGCAGAATAAAAGAACATTCAGAGTTGGGTACAGCCTCAGGCTTTTCGTGTTGTTGCATTTTTTGGAGGTCATCATGGATAAGACAGCTAAATTAGCAAAATGCCTGAGAGCAAAATGGAAACTTTACAAAAAACATTTTTCATAAGTAAGGAAATAATTCAAGTGTCTATAGGTTTAGTTGAGAAGTACGTAATGGAACTGGTTTGTAATTCACCCACAAAAAAACCCAAATTCATGTCTGATGGCTGGATTGATTGATTGCTGGTTGAAGTTTCTCCACAAAGAGCAGCTGTTCAGTCACTGTCAAACTGTTGGCATCCGTTCGTTTTGGGAAATTATGTGGCTGCAGGTGAAGCGGGATGGAGCTCTTTTGCTACACTTACAGCTAGCATGTTGAGAAGATCTGTGGAGCTCCTCAGTCACTGTCAGACTACTCCTACAAATACCAACCTATGCCACCTGCAGGCAAGGAAAGGAAACAATGGAACTTTGCTGTAAAGAGAAGAAATATAGTACAGTTAAGCTAGTGTCTCTAAAACATCAAATCTTGGCTAGGAAACTTACTTATTCATTTCACATTGTATCATATGATTTATTATAGAAATATTCAGCACTAAAGACAGATTTCTGTCAACCTACATTGCTCATTTTATTTTTGGCTCTGCAGCCAATCCCCTTTTCTTTATCCCATTGGACAAATCATATTTAATCAGGACCAACCTCCCTCTCTCTTCAGTCCTGGAAGACAGAGGACACACCGTGACGCTCTGTTACTTTCTTTGCCTGTAGATGGCGCACACTGGCATGCCTGCATCTGTAGGCTGCTGCTGCTGTCACTTTTATTGCCTATTGATGACAGAGGTTGGACTGAAATTGATGTTTTCCGTTATCATATCAGGGAGACTCTGTGTCCTTGTTCAAAGTCTAACCTTTTTTCCTCTGTCCACAGTGTAAAGATTTCTTCAAAGCCGGCAGGGGGATTTATGAGGACTTGTGCCGCAGACTGCCTTTCTACCCCTCTGACTTCACAGATGGTAGGCTGGACTTGGACTTGTAGTGAAAGTGAATCATCCTCCTTATTATGCCACGCCAGGGTGCCTCTGGCAGCTCCTCATTTGTCTGTCACCCTTTGCCTCAGATACATCTGTGCTGCATCTGTGTCACATCTAGGGTCTTCTCCTGCTAAAATGACTGTCTCAGATGTCTTACTGCTCCCATATGTTCCCATATTTCCAATATTATTGTATTTTCCCAAGATATCAGGCAAGGGCATTGCCCTATACATTACCACTGTAATCTCAGCAGGCTGATTGTTTTCTTGTTTTGTTTTTTTGGCTCATTAGATTATATTCTAATGTGCAGAAGGGTTTCTGTCCCCAGTCAAATACATGTGAGAAAATAAGTTCTTGTGGATGGTTTTTAGTTGCCTTTATTGTCAAAGGTGATTGTGAATTTCTGGAAATTATCAAAATTAACAGTTTTTGTTTCAAAGCAGGACAGCTGACTCAGTTGACCTTCATTGCAGATAAGAAAAAAAGACTAAAGTCAAGCAGAGTAAAGTACAGTTGAGGAGAAGAGCGTTCCAGCTGCTGCTCTCTTTCAGTCTTTCGTAATGTATCCAAACACATTTCATTGGGCTGTAACAAAATCAAGATATTTCTGTCTTGTGAGTGTCATCAGATAATGATCATCTGATGAAGGTCACAGGACCAAAATCATTGTGATCACATTAGAGCCCAATTAAAGTGTTTTATTTTCAAAATGAGTTATCCATCATTTGGATAAAAGCCATAACTGCTCTTACAAAGTGATGGATAGCACAGAACTGAAACAGATTACTTGTATTTTAAAAAGGGCAGCAGGCAGTGTAAGCTCCTGCAGAATAGTTTTACTGTAACTTACTGGATGTTCCATATTTTAGAGGCACTGAATGATGAACTCTGCTAATGTTTTTGTCATTTTGAAATTAAAGTGTTGAGCCCCCTCCGCTCTATTATGAGGTGAATATGACTCATGTGTTTGTGTTTATCTCCCTGCAGGTATAGTTGGCAGTAATAAAACCCTGCTGAAGTACATGACCACAGCCATCTTCCTCTACATTGCCATCCTCCTCCCCGCCATCGCTTTCGGATCCCTCAATGATGAGAGCACACGTGGCGAGATTGGTATGAGCACTTACTCGAATGTAGACACGTGAACACCTTTCTCAGAGACTGTAAATTTCCTGTTTATTTTCTCAGCAGACATACTGTATCTACACACTGTTATTTTTAACAGATTCAAATTCAGAAAAATAATATCACAACAAAAAAGCCCTTGTTTTTCTTTTTTCGGATTATTATTATTTAATATAATGACAAAATGATTTTTGACATAATATTTTACAAGGAATTAAAGGATATGACTTTATTTATCAAATACAAAGTTGGAATTAGACCTGTGGTTTCCTCCTGAACAGACTAATTGTGGAAGTTTCATAATTTTATTACTCATTTTGATTCTACCTTAAAGCAGCATTTATTGATTTTTGGCCACTTGGGGTCAGTAGAATTTTATAACAAGCTGACAATCACACAACTCTGACCTGTGTTACAGTACTCAGCTCTTCTACACTGACTCCTTAAAAACTCTTTACCCTTTACATGTGGCACTTTTTTCATCAGCTAGTTGCTGCAAGAGACAGAGAGGGCAGTGAAACAAGGATAACAAATACGTGTATAAACCACAAAGAAACAGAAGCTTTTTAATTACATGAACTGATTTGGCCTCTTTGACACTTGTCTTAAGGAGCAACAACAGCTAAAGCACAATCACCTTTAGTTTTCAGCTTTGACTTTGACTTTGACCTTGGGAGGCTCCTCCTTACTGACTGCAGTAAATATTTCATATAACTAAATCCAAAAGCTAAAAGAGGCAAAAAAAAAAAAAAAAGCTCCATAGAGTGTCAGAATTAGGTGATAGATTCTCTGTGGGTTCACCGTAGTGAGAAACTACTCTGACATTACAAGTAGTAATTTTATGTGTTATTTAAAAACAGTAACTGATATAGCTTTAAAACGGGTGTAATATAAAAGTGTTTGCCTCATATTAACATTTGCTGTTTGGAAAATGAATTGGAAATTTACTCAGGAAAAACACAGCAGACATTCATGCACATTAATCAGCATTTCCTCCTGTGTTTTCTCTGTGTGTGTCCTCTCTGCACAGATGTTCGGAAGACCATCATCGGCCAGAGCATCGGTGGGGTCATCTACTCGTTGTTTGCCGGCTCTCCCTTAGTCATCCCTCTAACCACAGCTCCCCTCGCCATCTTCATCAGCGGTAGGCTTCCCCTCTTTCAGTCAGCTCAGCTCTGCCAAAATGCACTTATCTTTTCACAGTTTGATTTGAAAAGGAGGCTGCGGGTGGGTGGAGTAATAAGAAGATTACGTCAAAAATCAAGAGAAGGAGGCACCCAGCCGTGTAGAACAGCAGCTAGAAACTCTTGTGTCCTCATCTGCTTTCTCTTTTACCAGAAAACAGAACCTTTGGACTAATTTAGTTGTTTGTCGGCACATATGCCCCCAACAAGTGTTCCCAGTGCAGTGGAGCAAAAAGCACTCATCTCCAAAAACGTACGTTTTTCAGGAATGAAGAAAAGAACTTTTTTTCACTCCTCACTGGTGTTACATAATGGTTGGTTTCAGGGGCCTACGGGTCAGGAAACTCACTCACTGCATACACGAACATGTAAACTTTATATTCAGTCCAGTGAGACAACAGCATATAAACTGTTATATGGTTTTTACCCAACAGCAATGTTTTGTTGGTTGGAATTTAAATGATGTTGACGGCTGGAAGCTGCAGAATCGGGCAGTGATGAGGAAAAACAGCCACTGCGATGCCAAGATGTAGTTTTAATACCAACGCTGTTTGTTGGGTTTGTGGTGTGATGATCTTTGAAGTAAATGGGTTAGAATTGTGCTAAGCACATTCTCATGGGGATAATTATAGTACATTTCCAGCAGCCTGTCGGAGGAGAACAATGGCTTGTTTGTAAAGTTGTAACTCATCTATGCACAAATTTGCTCGAGATTATAACTCAATTGTTATAGCTTAACAAATACACTACAATTTCTTTGTCCTTTTTATGTTTGAAAGAAATGTGTTCGTTTTTCCCTTTCTGTGTGTGTATGTTTAAGAAATCTTCTTCAGTTTTTCACTAATAGCTGCAACAAAAATAGTCTTTTTTGTTATTTTGATTATTTTTTTAAGCATCTGCATTTACAGGATACAAAAAGGTGATCAAAACTATCCCTTATTAACCTAGTTTCTTTTTATTTATTGATTAAATCAACATCGATCTATCTCCTTCTGTTGGCTCGTTCTTTGTTGGTTTGTTCGTCATACTCAGTTCTTCAGACGCAACTGATTAAATTTTGAGGGAAGGAGGATTCCCTGCGACGGCACCACAGTGTCATTATTCACATTACAACCAAGGTGACATACGAGTTAGTGTTCAGTGTTGGGGAGGATGACATGTTTACTGCTTCCTCATTTGCATTAGTAAAAGAAGCAAAGAAGCTGTCAGTCAGCAGGAGTTAAACACAGTCCTGAGGTTGTAGGAGAACATTAGTAATAAGGATTAATAATGTCTTAGATGCTTCATGATGTGTGTTTATGTTTCTGTCTGTGTGTGTGTTTGTGCACCCTCACAGTGATCCGAGGAATTTGTGACGACTACAACCTGGACTTCCCCGCTTTCTACGCCTGCATCGGCCTGTGGAACTGCCTCTTCCTCATCCTGGGAGGCATCTTCAATGTCAGCCTGCTCATGAAGCTCTTCAAAAGGTGTTTACTCACGTGCACGCTTGTTCTTTTCAGTACAATCCAATTTAATGAATCGATTCTTACATTTTGTTTTATCTCTTGGTGTGCCTCCTTCTCTGTCAAACAGGAAAATGTTTTAAATTGGGTGGTCACGACAGTGTCTGCTGCAGTATCCCTAGCACTCAACAGAAAAGTCTGTCTGTTTTATGCAACAAACAGTTTTTAACGACAGCAGAGTCCGTTCAGTGTGACAGCCACCAGAGTTTCAGAGCCTTATGGTTCCCTTTTCAAAAGTCCCTTTAGACAACACTCACAGATATAAGAACTCTTTCATACTTTCTCTGACCTAAACTCAGTGAGGAAACAGTAACATGGGCTAATATACGGTGGCCCCTAAAGACAAAGAACATACAAGAGAGAGCACAAACTTTAAGGGGAATGTGCTCCAAATACAAATATGAAAACACATGCAATAAGAACTGCTACACTGGAAGTGCTCCAGGACGCCGGTGGGCTTGATTTGGATAAGCAGTAATGTTACAGATATTTCTAAACAGATTTTCTGGAGCGAAATAAATCAAATTGACAGTGAGTGTAGTAAAAGATACACTTATTATCCAGTGTGTAACATCTAAAAAAATAAAGCAGAATTTAATGTAGATCGCACTGCTTCTGTTCATTTTTGTTAAAATATGTTTATTTTTATTGAACTGTGCTGATATATCTGCACATATCAGAACCCTAAAGTCTTCAGACAGAGCACTGTTGTTAAACTGTCAAATAAAACATGTATTTATTATATAATCAGCTTTACCCTCAGACAAACTGATAGCAACAAATCTTATATTTCAAGTCAGAGACCAAATTCTATCTTCCGAAAGGAATTGCGACATATTTCAAAACGGAGAGCCAGCGGTAAATTACCAAAAGGCTCGACAAGCCAAGACCGTTGTCCCCTGGCCGGTCATCTCAGTAGCTGGACTGCGAGCTGCTGAGGTGACCGCAAGCCTCAACCAGCAGACAGGCAGACAGACAGACAGACATTACCTGGATAAACTGGCCACATATTTGAAATCTAAATGATTTCTCTCTCACATGAAAAAATATTAAGTTAGGTTATATACATAAGCAAAAGAATCAGTAATGTTGCTCTTCATCTAAATCGAAACCATCACTCCCATCAGCATCAGTGCACTTTTCCCCATTTCTTTGTCCTAACTGTTTAACGTACATTTAATGAAAGCACAAACATGCAAACTATAACCTTCCATTTTTATTTTAATTCCAGTTTAGTATTCAGTTGCCTTTCAAGCTGTGAATGTCTGCACTGTGTGTGAGCCCTGTCTATCTGTCTGTAGCCTAGTTCCAGTTATGTCTTATAGGTGCAATG
>BRZM01002685.1:0-21791 GCA_033238685.1 Lates japonicus | reverse complement strand
CACACACACACACACACACAGTCACAGTCTCTCCATCAGGAGTGTGTTGAATAATTCAGTCTAAGGGAAGTACACAAGACTGTTAGGAGTGTATTCAGCGCTGGCCTGAGGGCCGGACTCTGCTCTAAAAGCATGATGTCACTGCCAGCCTTCTCCTCCTGTCCCTTTCCTCCTTCTTTTCATCCGTTAGACTTGCTTTTTTCCACCCTCTCCCCCTCACTCGCATTCCACTGGTTAAATTTGGCTTTGATGGCACATTTGATGCTTAATTGGGTCCAAAACCATGATGCGTGTATCCAACCGAGCATGTGTGCACAAAGCTAAAATAAAAGAAGTTTAAACAGTATTAGAAGTTGTCATGCTTTAAAAAGTTCATTTTGACAATCTGTTAAGAGTCTGACCAGCCACGTTTTTCTTTTCTGCTGCAATTACTTCTCTCACGTCTCTCCTAATTTCTCCCTCATTCGTTCCATCTCATCCTTTTTTTTTTCAGCCCTCCCTCCCTCCCCATCCCTCTGCAGGTTTGCCAGCTGTTCTGCTGATCCACCGAAGCCTCTCTCAGATGTAGGTCACTCTCTCAATTAAGGCAATTAGCAGCAGCCGGGCGAGACTGAGCCGCTCTCATTACAGCAACAGGAACCAATAGGCCTGCATCACATAGCTAGCACTTAACACTCCACTTGGCACCTGCATTAGCCTTGGCTAGCACCAATCTGCCAGTATTTACTTGTACTAGCACTGAATAGGCCCCTGCAGAAAAAGAGAGTCACGTTGTTCAAACTATAACACTATTCAAACTGGATTAGTTTTACTCTGTGCGTAATTTCACGGATCATTCATACAGGATAAAGAATCTCTGCTCACAGCGCCGATGTAAAATGTCCTGATCATTTCTGGTCTGTCAAAAAAGCACAACTTTGAAAAGGAAAACCCAGGAAATTCACAAACATTGCACACTGACACTTCCACCTAACAGTGGCGACGCTCGTCTTTGAGGTCAAAAATCTCACCGCCTCCAGTACATGTGTAATGACAATCTGCTGCCTGCCACACAGGAAACCCATTATTGAGATTATAGTGGTTTCACTTTGGACTGGATCACCATTATCAGATGACATTTGAGTTGGTTTCCTTTTTTTTTTTTAAATATTCAATTCTGATAAAAACACAGGAAGACCATGAGTTGCAGTTGAAGCTAATAAAGCTAATAAAAGCTAATAAAATGACGAAATAGGTTGGATTATTTTGTTACACACACTTTTACCAAAGATCGGGAATGAACTTGCAGGCAGACAAGACAGATTTGCACAGGATTTTAACAATAGAATTAAAAAAAAAAACTAATCAAATGTGACCATAATCTATATAAAGCTAGGCGGACATGTGATGTAAGCATCTGCAGTGTGGTGATCTGTAATGCAATCTTATAGGATGTGTCAGGCTTGTTAGCACCGCTGGCCATCATTAACTGGCTTTAGTGATGTAGGCCTCTCTCAGACGACTCCCATCCAAAACCTCTGCTAGGGAGCCTCGCACCAATAACAGCTGATTAGTACTGGTCTGGAGAACAATGTTCTGGGATGCATCACCATCAGCTAGCCTCACAACACCTCTGGCCATCATTAAACTGCTGCAGTGAGGTAGGCCATTTTCTTCCATACTGCTAATTTCCTCCATACACACATGATCACACACTGCAGGGGTGCAATTAATAACGGTTTAAATTTTGTTTGCGACTTCACAAGTTCACATAGTAAAGATTTTTTCCTAAAACAAGTTTATATAAACAGATGTACTTTTACCATTCGATAATTAAGTCTTTCAGAGTTTAAACATTTCATATCCTCTGCACTACTAATTACTACCCAACCCTCTATTGTCCAGAAACTTACACTCATTCATTTGACTGGGAAAGGTCAGCTATCTTTGTTTTTGACTTATCGCACTCAACAGACTTGTCTCCCAGGAAATGAGATGCATGGAGAATAGATATGATGGAGGATATACATGCAGCAGATTGAGAAAAATGGAAGGATGGAAGGTCCAGACATAGACAATTAATAGGAAATTTAAGTTTTTACAATACAAAATTGTTAATGACAGCTTATTTCACACTCGGAAGACTAAGCCACATTATATGTATATTAAGTACATGGAGGAAAAAGGTACATTAATATATTAGTGGCAGATGTTGCAAGTCAGAGGGACAAACTGATTTTTACCATCTTTTGAGGAAAATGCTACAGTGAAGTAAAATGTTGGCTTTATGGAGATATTTATGGACTGCTGTAATGGATTCTTGCATCAGTACTCGAAGGTCCTTGTACGGTGAGCAATAAATAGACCACTTAAAGCTAAAAACGGCAAGTTAGACTCTTTATTTCACTAGACACATAGTACGCTGTGTTACTCAGGATGCTTAACTAAATGATCATCCCGTCTGGCTATAAGTTTAGACTTAGCCACTATAGCGCAAACCATGTAATTGGTAAAGTTCCTCTTCAAGCCAAACGTTAAACTTGGAATCTGTCCAGAGTGATATATTGTTGCTTTGCAGCAACCACTGCTCTTCAATTGTGGTTTCTCAAGACAATGAGGGTAAGTGCACTCTTCTGGAAGAATATAAACACACTACACTTTCTATGGGATTGTGGACAAATAACTTCACAGTCTGTCTTTCTTCAGAGAGACTGACTCACAGTACAAAAGTGCTATTACAGGGAAAGATAAGAACTACATGATGACTTTATGATAATCAGAGCAAATTCACTTCTTTAATTTCAATATGTTGCATTTTAGTGTTTTGCATTTTATTTGTTTCTGATGCCTGGGGTCTTTATATGTTTTAATTTCATGTCTTTATCAATACTGACAAGACGTTTTGTGCATCTATCCAAAATGCTCTATGACCTAAGGGAGTTTGATTATTGTGTCACAGTGATAATGTTGATTATCTTAATTATCTGGAGATGTTGTGGCAGGTGTGGGGACGTTTGGTCGCCAACAGGATGTGGGAGGATGAGAGCCACAGTTATTATCTGTTTGTTATAAATCGATCATTTAAAAAATATACATATATATATCACAAGAAAAAAACTGAATTGCCATTTAATTTCATTCAGTCTGACATCTAACATGATTGGCTACAGCCCCCTGAGACCCTTAAGGAAAAGCAGTATAGATAATGGATGGATGGGTGGACATTCTTCATCACAACTGTTTGTTGGAATAGCTACAGCAATCCCCTCCCTCACACCTTTCCTGTGTCAGAAACGGAACTGGCTGTGTCCGACCATTTATGTACAACTTTCCCAAAAACCGACAATTTGACATTCACACCCTCTTCACACACACTGCCACTGACCAGCTGTGTGAGGGTGAGAAAGGGCCAGGGTCTGAACCTCTCTGTCAGCTCTCTTTTTTCATTCTTTACACAACTGTTTCACTCACTTTTCATTGCTTTTAAATGTGCGGCCATTTGGAACAGCTATAAACACTTTTGATTCACAATGCGGCCTGATAACACACACTCATGCAAGCCAGCTCTTTTGTAGCATAACCCACCCTTTAAAATCCTTAGTGCCGACTGAAGAAAACAGCAGATTTAAGAGCGGTCGTTTCTTTACATCAACTTATACGGTCTTTGGACTCCGTTTCAAATGATCTACACTGCTGGGGTGTGTGTGTGTGTGTGTGTGTCACTATAAATGTTTATGTTGAAAAAGTCTGTTTGAGTTAGTTGTTGTGCATATAAAAGCAAAATGATCTGAGATCTGCTGTTTGGCAGTATTGAGCTGCTGCAGTATCTTTACACTATTAATCATCTTCCCATGACTAATGTGATGGTGTCTTTAAACTGCCGCTTCGAACAAGGCCATCTCATGACACCACACACGCACACACACACACACCTTGTTTATTTCTGCCTCTCTAGAGGTTCATACTTACATCTTCACATCCATTTCTCTCTCACACTTGTTCTTTCTCTCTCTCATCCTCTCAAATAGCCTCGTACTAAATGTTACCATATATGGTTCAATTATTCTACAAGCCCTCTCAATCTCCTCTCTCTCTCCCTCTCCCTACAGTTCTTTCCTCTCTTTTCTCCTCGCTCCCTCTTCCTCTTGAACATTGAATATCACTCTGATCAACTGCGTTTCTCCATCCTTCTCTTCCTCTCTCTCCGGCTCCCCACCCACCCCCCACTCCCTCCCCTGTCTCCCTCACCATCTCTTTTCTCTGCTGTTATTGCCTCCCTCATCCTCTCTCTGTCTCTCTCCCTCTCTCTCTGATCTGCTCCTGAGAGTGTTATTTATACAGCAACAACCAGCAGTAGAACAGAGCAGAACAGAGCAGTGAAGGGAGTGTGACTTGTCAAAGTGGGCATCACCTCAGAAACACAACGCAACTCTTCTCTCTTTTACTCCATCTATCCTTACACCACTCTGTTTCTGTCTCTTCATCTCATCACAACTTTGCCGTTCTTACTTTATGATTGAGGCTGTGCACAAAATGTTTAATAGTTCAAGGGCAGCAGGGGAGCATCAGTAGCACATCCACGGCAGTGGGGATGAGAAATGAAAACATTAAACATACTGTAGATTCAACAAGGAATACGGAACTTCCTGTTCTAATACAGAATCCAATATGGACATGAGTGGGATATATTTGAAGTCTCACAAAATATCATTTTTATTATAAGGAATTAACAGCAAGGTTGTTATTGTAAGCATCTGTCACGTTAACTACAGAAATGCTTCACTTTTATGTAGAGCATCTTCCTGATTTGGATATTGAAATACCATATAATGTGAAGTGAGTCAGAGCTCTGTATGCAGGTCAGAGAAGTGGGACTGTGACTCAAAGGTTGCTGGTGTGAATTATTGACTGGCTGGGAAAATCTAATGAAAAATAACGTGCATACTCACTCAACTTTACCTGAAAAAAAAAAAAAAAAAACTATATCCTGCTAGCCACCCTAACTAACATGTCATCCCCACTCTTACCCTCTTATTCTAGTTGAACGTATTTCCTGATCTTTTCCTTGCTTGTATCTTTCTTTTATTTTTCTTAGTTCTTAAAAATGCCAGTCATTGGCTGTTCAGTGGCCAATTCACAATATGTACTACAGGTAATATGAGACATATGCTGTTGAGCCTCTACGTAGGATGTGTGTCATTTTAATAAACTTAAATAAATAGAATTTGAGGAAGACACCAGCTTTATATTTATTGTACGTAGCATGGGGATCTGGGGTTAGGGCTGTAACTAATTATCTTCCTTCCTGATTAATGTATTAATTTTTTAATTTGGTTAACCAATTAATCATACAGTCTGCCAAACATCAGAAAACATATCTTCAAACGTTGTGTTGTCTGACCAACAGTGTAAAATCTGCAGTTATTTAATCTAAATTGATCTGACAAAGTGAAAAGCAGCAAATTCAAATAATTAATTGTTAGTCGGTTATAATTTCCAGTTGAGTAATAAATTGACCATCTCAGCTCCAGCTTATTGCTTATATTGTCCACATGTAACTACTACAGCTATTGTCTATACGTCGACTGATAACATCCATTTATCCCTTCCCTCTAGCCGCTGGTACTTTTCAGAGTTGCGGTTAAATCTGAGCAAATATGACAGACAAGACCGACTTTTCCCAGACAACTCCCTCCACCTACTCGTCAAGGATCTCCTGGGGCTGCCAGGCCAGCTGGAAAGTATAATCACCTAGCTTTCTTTCGTCTTACATGGAGTTTCTTCCAAGGTGACATCTCCAATGGGAGGCACAAAGAGCGCAATCTGCCTAGGCATGTAAACTATGTTGGGTGTTATCGGGCAGGGGCCAGCAAACCTCTGGAGAAGTGGTATTTCTACAGCATGTTTCCACAATTTCATTCTTTTGGACAGTAGGTGAGTAGGTGAGGACTGAGGTGCATGTCGACCAGTAAGCTGTACATCTCACTTATGGATTAGTTCTGTCTTTACCACCACACTCTGACATAGCACCTACACTACAGAAGCAACAGCACCTGTCAATCACCTGGCCTCTCTTACACTATGACCCCAAGGTTTTTCTCTCCTTCACCTGATACAGCTGCTCCCCTCTCATCTCAACACAGCAAGCCACCTTGTTTTGTGAAAGAACCACAACCTCAGATTTGGAGGTGCTAACCCTCTTTCCTGGCTGCTTCACACTCAGCAGTAAAAAGCTCAACTGAGGTCACAGGCTGATGAAGACAGAGGGACAGCACCATCTGCAATTTACTGGGAAGACACGATAATGTCCCAGAGCTGGAATGTTTCCATGCCACAGCTGCAATCTGCTGCCCATTCCATAAAAGCAACCCTGTCTTTTAGAAATTATGCTAACTTTTATTATTAATTAACGGCAGTGGAGTCATCAGGAGGTGGTTGGGGTGGACAGCAGCTGCACAAAGCACGCAAATGTCACGCTGCAGATCAGGGTTTGCATCCTGACTCCTGTCTGTGATTAGGTATAACAACAGCACTTTGGTTAAGATTAGCGAAAGATTCTGGTTTTGGTTAAATGTATACAAACACATCGCAATTATGTTTCCTTCAAAGTGTATTTCCTTTGGCAAATACTAGGAGACAGAGAGGCAGAAAGGGCAATTAAAATCCAATCTGTCTTGAACAGGGTAAGAAAACATAACTTTCACTTCTGTATCCAAGGGCCAAATGACTTGGATTAAAGTCTACAGCACGGTACCCACTACTATGGTATCACCATACACAGAAAATTGGTGTTACCCATTGCATCTGGGCCAAATACGCCTGTCCAATATCCCAGGTGGTGAGGCCACAAGACAGCGACTTCCTGCTGCTTCCTCAGGCTGTGCTCAGACAGGCTATGCGGGTTACTCGAACGACAGGCGCCAGGAGTACAGCTTGGCTACGTGCTTCTCTCCCCAACCTGGCTCAGAGAGTGGGAGCCAGTCTCCCCATTAATGTTCACTAACTGCCACAAGTAGTGAATATAAAATTCCACCAACACAATATGGAAAAGACTAATTTAATAAATAAAAACTGAAGAGGCGGTGTCTGTTGCAGCAGCCCCACTCTTACATCTGTGTGTGTGTGTGTCATGTAATTATTAGTGATGTCCAATTATATGTGATGAAAAGAAGATTTCCTGATTGCTATGGAAAGGGGATAGAAACAGACCAAAGCAGACACAGGTTTTTCATCCACCTAATTAATACATCAGGTGATTTCACTAATAAGCTGCAACCTCTCAGCTTGAAGGTAGCTAATCAGTGCCATCAGCTGCTGTGGGATGACTATAAAATCCCAGAATGCCAATGATCCTCTACCGAACAAGTACGGTGATACTTCCCTGCATTCTGAGATGTGCTGTAATATTGCACATGATCAATGGCTTGCCATTTCAACTCCCTCTGCACTGTGAGCTACAGACCAAATAAAATGTCGCAGGGGACACAAGAACAAATATTGAGAAGCTCTGTTGTTTGGTGAAATGGAAATGCTGCATGTACAGAATGGTATATAATTGGACATCACTGCTGCATGTAGTGTGATGTTAACAAATCTATCACTCTGCTTCTGTTTTTCTATCTCCTCTTGTACCTGCACTTGCCTCCCTATTATTTCTATCACTCGTATCTCTTCTCCTTATTCTCTCGCTCTGCCTCTGACTCTCTCGGGGCCAGCTGGTGTGTTTTCCCTCTGAGGGAGAGAGAAACTTCTTAACATGGAGGAAGAGGAGTGGAACTGACACCAACATGGTATGGCTCTGACACAAGCTTCACTCAAATCTCCTTTTCTTTTTCTAGTTCCCCTTTCCCACCGTCTTCCTTTCTCTTTTTTCTCTCCCAGTAGAACACGTGAAGCACACGGATGGTGGATGCCTCCAGGCATGAGCCCATGCTCTTAGCACATATGGCTTCCTGTCTGTACAGTAGATGGGGGTGTAAAACTACTATTATGCATGTATGAAAGTGTAATCACTTATTGTATTTGTCTATTATGTGGAGTGACATAACAGCTTATCTGTGCAGCTACTAATGTCAATATTATGTATGCTTGTGTAACCATACATGTCAGGGAGCTGATTTAACAATGAAGTAATTCTATGTAGGTTACCATGACAACTTACTAGTTTTGAACATCCTAATGTACTGATTATCATTTTTGGAAGAGCTTATGTAAAGATTAGTTACATACAATACCTGGTTAAAATGGCTTTTTAAAGAAGTTATTTTAACACTGTTTATTTAAGCTTTATTTATACAGGATAGATTATTAGAGCATAGATGCCCTGTTAACATTTATACTGAGAAATTAATTAATAAGAAGAAAAGACAGAATCATAGAGAAGAAAGAATGTATAGGTTCAATTAAAGCAGATGCAGGCGAGTGAGGGATGATTATTAAGAACTGTCATGAAAACTGATGACATTACTTTTCAACTGTAACTACAGTTTAGGAAAAAAGCCTCTAAGAATCACAATCTTCCTGAGCATTTTGCGCTTGTTTGCACTTGAGAGATGATTGATGTGAAGCAGCGACAGCTACTGGCCCCTCAAGTCCTGCAACTTTGTCAAACACTACCCTAACTATGATTGATTGAGTTGTATGCCTGTTGCAGTAATTGGCTTATTAAGAGATTGAAAAGTAGTGAGGTATTACTCCACCTATAGGGAGGCGTATGCTCTGGAGAATGCATCCCTTTGTCCACATACCAATTACAGTGAGTGAGAGTATCTGCAGCAGCTCTGCAAAAGTATCAGGGATTACAGAACTTTTATCCTGCCACCTACCCTTGTTTCAGGTAGTTACCTGATAGTCAGGTAGTCAATAGTTAGACCTCCCTGTGGACACTGCCTGCTGACATGGGCGATACAGACATGGGTTTATTACCTCCAATGATTACCAGCTGCGACAGTGTTGATGGTATTGTTTTCACCTTGTGTGTGTGTGTGTGTGTGTCATCATGGCAAATGTGGTCCTGGAGAAACTTACTAGCCTGGGAACCAGACCTATCTGCAAGCTCATGTTTATAAAACTCTCACCGATGGGTCTGGCCAGGCTACACACCTACTGTAACTGAACTACCACAGAGGAAGTTTTTTAGGAATCAGTCAAGATAATCCTAACTTACATTACGTTACATTACTTCAAACACAGCATTCATATGCTATTGCATAGATAAGACTTTTGCAAGTTCGCAAGACCGGGCTCAACAAAATGTTTCAGTCCAAATTCATCACAAACCATAAAGCCAACACTTAAACAATGATAAATTGCTCACAGTCCTGCTGCTTTAACAGTCCTCTATGGAGTTTTCTTGTAAACAAATACGACTTACTTAACAGCTATTAGCTAAGACAAATAGTGGTAAGCTTAAAGTGCCTGTCACCAGTTAGCGAACCACGTTACCCAAACACAAAATCTTTAAACCTCCCCCCGGATAATACCGCCTATTAACAATCATAATAACAAACCAGCGAGCGGTTTCTTGGTCAATAAATCAGAACTCACTAAAGGCTCCATCTGTGAATTGTTGCATTTTGCCGAGTTAAAGACCTCCTGTCGTGGTGGCTCAGTGGTCCATGTTGCAGCCTTACACTTTCCATTTGTCTCCACTGTGTTTTAGTTGATAAGATTCTAGAAATATGTTTTCACTATGGCTTGATGTTTGATGGATATTTGGTTGTAACTGTTTGTCTTGATTTGAATTCCCATGAAAATCCCACATCACTGTCTACCAACGTACTTGGGAAATGTCGTTTCCAAACACTGACACTAATGCTGTTTTTCATCTGCGATACTGAGTGCATGTTTACACAACAACAAATGTTTCCTGAATCAAATCACAGAGAATATATTCAAACACTGAAATTAAAGGAAATTCTACATGATTGGTAACATCTTGCATGTAAATCAGACAATGCAGCCAAACACTGTGGTGAACAGCTTTGTTTTTCAGGGAAGAGCCACTTTAATTATACAGCAGATGTTTACATTATTAATGCAGATGTTATTTTTCTGTACCTATGTTTACTGTTCATTAGTAGGTTTCCATATAATATGAATATTGCATAGAGACATATAAAATTCTTTTTAATAAAAAATCTAATTACAGAAAACGACCTCAGTGCTGCTGTGATGACTATCATGTCCCGTTTCCCGACATCATAAAAAGGGCTCTCTGGTCTTCACAGTGACTCCACTACTCATCATTACTGTCATCATAGTCATTATCATCTTTGACATCACTATCATTATCATCACAATCAACAACTGAGCCTCAGAAATAAGAGATAATCCATATGTCCAAGAGTTGGACTACTGTGACATAAAAGGCTATTAAGTTCTCTGCTCTGATTGACAGTGTCTGTCTCTATGTAATCAACAATCCTCCAGGAGAAGTTAATTTACTGCTACTGAGAAGAAACACTCAGCACACCAAACAGAGTTTCTATAGCAGGAAAATCCAATAATGTAGTTTGGAAAATGAAAGGGCCCAACTCAGTCCTCTAGATTTATGAAGTGAAATTTAACGGCGGGAAAACCCCATTCAGAGACTCCATAACAAACAACAGAATCTTAGTCTTGTGATGCCAGACCTTACACACCACATTTGTGCTATGGCAGCGCAGGAGAAAGATGAAGACATGCCAACAGGGAAATGTGGTCTACCTTTCTGGATGCATTTGTAAGCCTGGCAGCAATTTTACTATTCTGGCTGCATGCAGGGCAGACTGATCCATATGTGCAAGGAGTTACTGTAATCCGGTGGGGGAGGAGATAAGAGGCAGTGGTCTCAGAAGTGGAGATGGGCTCTAGATGCTGCGTTGTAGCTGGCCATTGCTTTTCTAAAAATGTTTGATGGGTCAAATGCAGAGGACGCATTTCCTCAAGAAGATCAATAAAGTGTAAATTAAAGTCCCCCTCCACTCAAAAAATGTGTTTTACTTATTGTTGCCTCTCTTGGGTGTTTGACCTTCACTGTGCTGGATGATGTATGTGCACAGTTTGCTACTAGAAGGCTGTTCTCACATTCATCTGCTGGAGGAGGAAAGTCTCTCTGTGCTCACCTTAAATCTGTGTTTAGCACGTGTATCTACAAGCATGGTTCTGTGACACCTATTTTGGGAGCTAATCGTGCTCCAGTTTTCAGTGTGATGTGTGTGAAAAGACAGTGTGATGTGAGACTTTTCAGTAAAACAGGTGACATCTTGTGTCCAGCAGTTAAACTTCTGAAATGAAAAATATTTGTGTATTAATAGAGTCTGTTTTTTTTTTAGTGACGGAGAAGTAAATGCATTTTTAAACCAGCAACAGCTGACTGTTGTCCACTAGGGGGCAGCAGAAACAAGTTGTGAACACAGCTGACATATCATAACCTTTTTAAGGTTAACCTTTAAACTTTAAACTAAGATTTAAAAGCAAACAGTTACTTATTTACACATCCAGCAGGTACAGAGCCACATTATCATTTATTTGGAGTCGTGTTTCTGGTCACCTTATGAATGTAAGTCCTTTTAGCTATGATTTTGGTCTCCACCAACCAATAAGGGAAATATACCTCTATGGCTGCTAAATGCTTCATTATATTTCCCAGCTAGTTTATAGCTGTTTCTATCCGTTTGGACCTGAGCAGATAGTGTGGCATTGAGATTATAGGAACAGGGAGAGAAAGCCTAAATAATAAAGTTGCATAATGAATTTTTAATTTTTGTGGATAACTATATTATACTATAGGTTACAGTGTCATTATTCAGGAAATGTTAAAAAAATTATGTGTTTGAACAGATCTGGGAATAAGCCAAAGTTTGACTGTACTACAATTACAGCTTTCATTAGTTAGTTCACTTTTTTTAAACATAAAGATGTTATATCAATAAACTTACATATATTAATCTGTATGCATTTACCATAGACTGCACAGTGGCTCAGTTGTTAGCACTGCTGCCTCACAGGAAGAAGGTCTTCTTTGGAGTTGGAGCTGCACAGTGGCTGCCCACTCCTCCTACATAGTTATAGTGGGTCAAATGCAGAGGACAAATTCCCCCCAGTGGGATTACTAAAGTTTGATTT
Source organism: Lates japonicus (assembly GCA_033238685.1). Lineage (NCBI taxonomy): Eukaryota > Metazoa > Chordata > Actinopteri > Centropomidae > Lates > Lates japonicus. Next base: position 9,704 of record BRZM01002685.1, on the reverse strand, counting down.
GAATTAGCTTAGTTAGACATTATCTCCCCAACTCTGCTGTTAAATTGAGTGCGGAGAGCTGGTGGTTTTTCTTGGTTTTACAAGGGATGATTAAATAAAATCCTTCCACAGAATCATCCATGACAATTCGACCGTCTTTGCTGTAGTTCAAATATTGTTTCAATTCCCTCTTGACACTGAGGAGGGCAACAACATATGTAAAGTTATGGATTATAGCTTTAAGGTCTGAATTAACATTTTCACCGTTCCATGGTCAAAATTACTGTACTTTTAGATGACTAACTATGGCAGACAAAGGAGATTAAAAAACCTTGAGATTCACTCTTATTAGTCTGAAAAACTGTTTTCGGGTAAGTGAACAAATTGTCATAAACAATGTTTTTAAATTGCACTGATAAATGGGTCTTAGCAGGTTCACAATGAAAGGAACTGTAAGTCTCAATAATATGACTCAGTGATGCAGCAAACTAAAGCGGAAGAGAGATTTATTTTGAACTGAACCCCAAGGGACCCCATGGGAGATCCTTGACAAGACAGATGAAAAATTGCCTGAATGGCTCTGCCCCTCAGTTATGACATGAGTTAAGCCAGGACAGTGCTGTTTACAGCAACCCCACGCTCAAGACAGTCAATTATGGTGGCATGATGTTACCATATTGAAGGCAGCACTGAAGTCTATGGGAAAAAGAACAGTACAGTCAGAACCCACAGTCAGGGAGAAATTGTTTCCAAACAGTGAACTCCTGAAGCGGTACTGATTTCCATATGTGTTCATACTATTCCAAAAGCACATGTAGTACAATGTACAAAAACAGCAATATGGAGATGGGTCTGAAACTGCTGAAAATTGTATTTTCTTTTTTTTTTTACAAGAGGCCCATTGCATGTATGAAACAGGATGGAACAGCCCCAGTGGCCATGGAGCTATTTACAGTCAAGATGACACTTCGGCCGACAATATCAAGAAACCCCTTAAGGAGGCTTGTGGGGATAATGTCAAGAGGCAGGTTGTGGATTTCATGTAGGAAACTGTCTCTGTTAAGAAAGAAAGCACTCAAAGCACAGTTCAGGACAGCAGAATGGTCTGGTGAAATAGAAATGTTGGGGACTGTTACAGGGCACACACTGGTGCCAGTGTGAGGAAGGAGGGCGCGACACATTTATTAGTGTGGAACAAGACCCATGGCACTGTCCACTCCAGAAAAGAGCAGCAATGGTAATTTGTTTACACAGCTTTAAACACACTATGTTCAGTGCTGAAGCAGCAGCAGTGGAGTACAACCAAACACAAATACTCAAGTAATTTTCTTTCCATTTTCTCCTTCTTTATAAGACTACAGCAGTACACTTCAGAGGCTAATATCTTACGTTTTACATATGTCTGACAGCTTGAGTTACAAGTTACATTACGCATTAATATATTTCAAGCAACTGCACCTAATTAAAGTAGGCTGACTGTCAATCATAAGGTTGGTTCTGTCCCTTGCTCCTGTCTCTTTGAGCAAGCTTATGAACTCCAAGTATATGTACATGGAGGGAAAAAAAAGTGTATTTCTTACTTTGCGGTGTCTCATAAATGAATGGAAAGTAACATTCAAAAACATACTGTATGATTAGCATACAAAATATAATCTCATCACGATATTATAGGTTAAATAATATAAAATTATGTAAAACCTGGACTAGCTACAAGAGATGCTGCATAATAATCCAATATTATAATATATACTGTAAAGCAATGACAGTAGCTAATGTGTATAATGAGCATTTTTACTTTTAATACTTTAAGAACATTATGCCGACAATTTATGTATATAGTCTTACTTGAGTGACATTTTGAATGCAGGACTTTTACCCAGAGTATTTCAACATTATAATATTGTTTCTTCTACTTAAATAAAGAATCTGGAAACTTCTTCCACTACTGCTGAAAGACTAAAACCTAGGAACTAACAGATAAGGTTTGTTCCCTTTAACCATGATCGTAATCTTTTTAATGAGGTGATCTATTTACATAACTTTAACCATACATAAAAGCTGCAATAATAATCCATGTTTTTATATCAACAATGGGTCAGATAGTTTTCTGTAATGTGATTCCATTGCCTGTAATGACAAATCCACAGACAACTACCCCCCTGACTGTGCAGTTCCCCTTTAGGGAAGTCCTTCTTAGTGTATTGTTTTGGTCCTATGCCCCCGCAACTTTACTGTTTTGCTTCACTCTCACTGCTCTCATTAACCTTGTTTTCAGGTGTTTTCAGCAAAAACAGCTATTCTAAAGCGACTGTACACTACTTGCCCAACACCAAACCTCAGAGAGACAGAGCACCTGGCTGCTGAGCGTAGCGGCAGACTGAGAAAGCTGAAGAGCCAGGTGTTTCCCTCAGGAATCAGTAGATATCAAAACATAGCTAAAAGGAGAGAAAATATTGGACTTGTATTTGTCGGGTTGCAAACACAAACACGGATACGAATGAATGCTACTGTTGTTCTGTGCCTGCTAGATGTGTAAACACGCAACTGTTGGCTAAAACATTTGCTAAAACAACTTTATTAGGTGATAAAATGTCAGTGTTGTGTTCACAGATTCTTCAGCTGCCCAAAAACGAACAAATAGCTCAGTCAGTGCTGCTGTAAGAATCATTTCTTTGCCATCATCTCTTAACTTCAACAAGCAAGAGACATTCAGATGACGATCATTTAACAATGTATGTATTTTTTAGTCTGAGGACTTAATGGAGCCCTTGGGTTTTTGCAGGTCTTGAAGGTGAGGTCAGAAAAGCACATTCCTGTCATGACCTTGACTGTCTCCTGATGTTTTTCAGCAGTGAAAATTTTTTCCTTTTTCACACCTTTCCCCCCGAGGAGTCCAGGTGTGGACACAGAGCCAGGGCTGGCTTTTCTGCTCATGTTTTCTGAGGTTAAAAGGGGCAATCGACTTAGAAATGGCGGCCCAAGTGCCACTGCATCTAGACAACTGCTCCTCTGTGCCAGTAACAGATTCACATATGATGAAAAGACAAGGCATCAGACAGTTCAGGACTGGAGATATTACACTGCTGTGGTAATAATGAGCTTGCAATATACTTGGAGCCCGGTTTACTGCCAGGTTTATTGTCTGTTTATTGTCTTGAGATCCTGTCTGTTTTATTAACATGGCATCAGCTGTGCTTCTTAATATTCAACTTGACTTTTCCTTGAGATTCTAACATTTATGTGACCCAGCAGATAGGAAAATGCGCAGGTGAGAGATGGGAATAACCTCTGAAAAAAGAATATTATACAGAGCGAATCCCCAAATAGATTAAAATTCAAAACAGTGAAGTCAAAGGGGACTTTTCTTTTCCAGCTATACAAATCTGCTATATCAAAATTAGATTTAAATTCGCGTCTGTGTGAGTGATTTTGACATGAACCATATAACTGCTGAGAGCTGTGATATCAGCCGGCATGACAGGAAAATAAACGCATGCAAACGTACCTAAAGACCCTCTCCCCCAAAGACTCTTTCTTCCCAAACACACGCACACTTAGTACACAGAACATGGACAAGCTTTCCCCTTGAAGCTTCTTTGAAAAGGTTTATAGAATCTTAAAGCTAAAATCTGGAGCACAGGACAAAAAAAGAGAGCTACCATAGTGCTGCTGCAGTGTGACATCACACGTAGAGCTGACACACACGGCACCCACACACACACCACAACCCTGCCACACTGCCATCTCATTGTGCCCCAACCGAGAGAGAAAGACATGGCATGACTGCAAAATAAAAGGATATAAGAGAGATGCGGTGGTGGGGTGGGGCGGGGGTGGGGGAGCTGGAAAGCGTAGTGTGTGTGAGGGAGAGTGCATGAGAGATGACAGTGGTGGAAAAAATACCTAGAGATTTAATAATGTGGAGGGCTGGTTTGTGTGGACCACTGCTGTAGAGAGGTGCGCTTGAGGCTTTACAGAGATGATGATGATCTGGAGTGATTTCGCCAACACCTGGGCGCACACACACAAACATGGTGCAAAGACAGTAGGTTAGGGTTAAGGTAATTCTTCTCAGGTGTGTGAGACAGTGAGACCTGTTGGCTGATACGCATATTCCCAAGCAGTTCCATCGCACAGCACAGACAAGACAAACAGGACACACCACACACAGCCCTGTGATGTATGCTAAGCACTGCAGCAGCTCTACTGAGGAGAGATTGACATCTTCAGCAGCCGTTTCCAACAAGCAAACAACAATAACTGAGACTCCCTGCCAACACAGACAGATAAACAGAACGCAGAGACACATAAACAGACAGTTAACACAAGTGCTGTTACACTGTCAACAATGTTTTTGCAAAGGAATTTACAACAGAAATGTGTTGCTTTACCTGACGATCAATATGTTTGGACAAAGCACACTTTGATAATGAGTCATGAAATAAAGTTAGACATGGATTCAAGTGATATTAACTGTCTTGGTGTTTGAACTGAGGCAACGTTTTATTGGATTTGATGTTTGATACATCAAAGCAACTCAGATCAATCTGCTAGTTAATCAGGACACTTCATAATGAATCTGATTATCTCCTCCACATCATATTCAGTCTGGACATCTTTTACAGGACCAGACACTCCTCATTCCCAGTCAAGGCTTCTAACTGTCAGGAGTCGTGTAGTTTGAAAAAAATCCATAATTCTCTAGTTCTTGACATAAGTGAGCACAGTGTCATTAAATTGATAATCCAACAGCAGTATTCAGCATTAACCTTCTCTGTGTTCTGTTTTCAGAGTGTGGTATGTCTCTGATTTAGAGTTCTGTTAACACTGGGAAAACTGAATGCAGCATCAAATAAAATAAAATACAAGTCACAACACGTAGCACACCTGTGATGGAGTATTAAGTGAAGCTAGGTTTTGTAGTGACAGTAAACACAGCAGAAACAGGCTACCCGCACTGCCAGTAACATTTTGCTGAACTTCAATCTTATTGCTGTGTATGAGTCAAAGAGGTGACACATCGTATGCCTGTTATCACTGTGGGCAGATGCAGCAGAGTAGTTCAAATCCATTGACATATTCTGACATTAGTTGATGGTGAAAGAACCACAGGTGGAGGATTGTTTTTTTTTTTTTTTTTGATAAAATTTGCTTCCTTCCCTCCAACTGTGATGAACTAAAGGCACTAGAGTTGACATCGGCATTTTGGACAGCCATAGGTGCACAGATGACGCTATGTATTATTTCATCTTTAATAATATGTTGTCAGCAGTGTCTTGCCGAGGCAGTTTTCAGGGGCATGGAGAAGGTCATGCCCTATGAAAGGGCCAGGGCAGGCCCTGAAAAGTTTTGATTTCCAGTTGAAAAGGGCAATTTGCACCCAAGAGGAAAAAGGGCAACCCATTCCTGCCCCCATGAACGCCACTGGTTGTCAGTGTCAAAGCTGAGTTGTGAGAGCCAGAGTCACCAATGTGGGAATAAAGCAGAGGCTTAGGATGTTGTGACTGGGCAGCAGCACCACTAGCCAAAACCATAAAGACTGAGCTGTCGGATATCAGCTGTGACTGACAGTATTTTTGCTCCAGCTGTCTGGCCAGTGTCAACAGAAACCAACTCACTATAATGCTTAGAGCGTTACCAAAAGCTGTTTTTGTCTGAGGATTGTTAATCCATCACAAGTGCAAAACTTTCTTCAAAGATAACTAAAAAAAAACAGCCAATAAAAACAAGAACCATGAAGTCCCGGTCACACCATAAAACAGCACAGCATGGTTCTAGAAACTTAGCAATTAAATCCTTGGGAGGCTATTTGGTAAACGACTGCAGCTGGCAAGCTAACCACTAACACGCTAGCAAGCTGCCAACATGCTAAAGCTAGCCAGTCACTACAGCTATCTTATTTTCCTTTTTCTAAGCCTCTTCTTATTTTCCTTCTTCTAAGCCGTTCACTCCTCCATGACATTTTGTTCACAGGGCTGAACAACTAAATCTCTCTCTGAGCTAGTGACCATGCTAATCAGCTCTCACACTTTATTCATTGTTCATTAATAAATATTAAAAGATGTGTTTGTACATTGATTCCTGTCTTATAATGGTCTGCAAACTATTCCTCTTTCATGGATAAGTTCATACTTCAACCGAGGAGATTAAATAAAAGTGAATAATGCAACACTGCTAATAAGCTACATTAGCACCCTCCATTTTGGACTTTCGCCATTTTAAATGCTGGGCATTAAAGTACTGTAATGATGCATGTTTTAGTAGCCTAACACCGACTGTGTGTGGTCAGCAGGGTAACTGGTGATTTGATATTGTTGTAATTGTTGGAACACACAATGGAGATTTTTGTGTGGATTTTTGTTGTTATCATTATTGTGTGTGCATACTTGCCAGGCAAGCATAAATGAATGCATGTTTTCTATAGGAGGACATAATTAGGAGCTTAAACTGACAGCCAGGTAAATACACTAATTTTCCAAATTGGCCTGGTCTTGATAATCACACAGAGTAAATACTGCTACACACAGGCACTGAGGGACAGGCTCTTTGTGTGGGTAAACTGTGATTTCCCTGGGACCATAAAAGGCACCATGTTAGTAACAACTTTAATGGATTGTATTGACCCTTCAGACTTCATGTCCACATTATTAGATGCAAATTCTTTCCCCTTAAAGCAATAATGTGCTACAGGGTATGTGCAGAGTGGGAGCAGAGTGATGTGATTTTGCCTGGAGTCTGAAGCAGCTTCTTTTTTTTTTTTTAATGCAGAACCATTGCTGTTCTCTCATCCCCCATGACAGTGATCTTTCCAGTAACATTCAGATATAATGCAAAGCAATTTTTGTATTCTGTCTACATCTATGATTTTCCCATAAAAGAAAAATGGGATCTCCCACTGTTGCCCTGGGCAGGGTGTGCAGAAACATGTAACTTCTTCTTTTCTTCCCCTAGATTTTCTTTCTACTGTTATCATCAACATTTCAGAATCAGCTATAGTACTACAACAACGAAAACCACTTCAGCGATAGCTGCAAAAACGATTGCAGCAAATAAGAAGATGTGAGTAAAGTGCACTGTACTGGGGCTCTGCATTCAGAGCCAACAAACAACAATGCAAACCAAGAGACCAGAAATGAAATAACAGTATTATTTTTCACAGGGTTTTTTGTTATCTTACTACTGTCCCTCAGTTGCCTTCTGCTTGAATTTGTTATTTTTCTTGGCACTTAGTGGCTCACAGGAGGTCCGGTCCAGTGAAATGTGATTGAATCAGCCAATCATATCCTTAAAATCCTTTTTTTGTTATCTTTTCAGAGCAGTAATCTAGTCAAGGGAGGGGCAAAAACATGCATTTAACTTCAGTGTGTTTAAATATTTTCAGAAGCAATCTCCCAGATTGATTCTTTTAAATGTAGGAGGTCGATGTTGTCAATCATCTGTCAGCTGGTTGAAGGCTTATTTAAGCGCTTGACAATGGCCCTAGCCAAAGCAAATATCCACTGAGCCTTGGTAAACAAGAAGCTAAATCTTTTCTCTTGTCAAGTGTACAACTGTAATTCAGCACCAGAAAAGAGAAGAATGTATAAAAGAGGCTGCGCAGGTTACAAAGAGCAGCGATAGTGTCCGTGGGTGAAGAGAAAGACAAGAGGCCAACCAACAGAAATTCAACCTCGATCAGCAGAAAGTTGAAGAAAAAGAAAAGGAGGAAAGTGTGCTGGGAAGTAAAGTGACTGTGACTGAAAATCACCATCTGAAGATGAAAAGCACTCAGAGTTAAAAAGGAAATGATGAGGGGTGACTGTCTCAAAGCCAAAACTACAGCAAATATTCCACTTGCCCTGCAGAGATGAAAACAGCTCAGAGACAAGACAACATGATGAGGAGTGATGCTGCAGCTCTTTCTTCCTTTAGGAGCGGTAACTTCCACTACGTGCATACTGTCATAGCCAAGTTATAACCAAAAGCACAAATATTCAAGACATAGGTTCACTTCTGTTTTTCTTTTTTGTTTGTGCAGGTGTGTCTAAGAGTTTCTCTAATGCCCACTAAAACTTCATTTACACTGTCTAGTCAAAGCGACCTACTTTTTTTGCTCACATGTGGAACACAATGGAGATATATAGAAAAGAACACTTAGAAATCCATCCTGAGTGATCAGATTTTACATATACAGTACATCTGGTATTTACTGATGCATCTTAATGTACATGACAAACTTTTAGCTAAAGATCTTTTCATCAGAATTGGATTGGTAGGTAACAGCTGGCGATCAAGTTTATTATTTATCAGCCACTCACAATAGAAAACAGGAAATAAACATATAAACATATGAGTATAATATTTGAAACAGTAAAATGCAGTGTAGTGCTTAGGTGGTGGTCTCTACATTTAAATGTAGTTTATTTTATGTTACTTTATGACATTTTATTTAATTTTTTGTGAGGGTTAATGTATAATATTAGACATAAATGATGCTCTTTGATGTACTGTACCAGTTAGTTGAGAGCTAACTTGGCAGATGTTTGCTTCCACTGCAGATGGAGATTTCATTGTGCATTTAGGTTAAGTCAGTGTCTGTTCATCAAGTCTATGTGATGTTCATATACATAGCATTATGCAGGGTTGTTTCAAGGGTAACCTAACCAAAAAATGACCTGCAATACAGGTCAGTTTTTATGTGTGTTTTCTGCATTTTTCAGTCCCCTCCACATACATGAAGGTGCTCCAACCAACAGAAGTAGAGAAAGTAAACTCCATGAGTTTTAGAGTAGTTTTAGGGAAAACAGAGCTTTTGGAAATAATATTGTAACTGAGGTCATTTATCAGTTCAATTTATCTGTTTAAATTTCTGTTGCCTTCTTAATCACTGTGATCAATCATGTTAAATGTCAGTATCATTTGTTATAGGTGTTGTGGTTAAAGAAATAGCTGAGCAGTTTTGAAAATACATTTCTTTCTCACCAAGAGTTAGCAACTCTATAGCTTCATAATCAACACATTATATGGCATTTGTTTAATTTGTACAAAAAACTGAACGGATATATGCTACGCTAAGCTAACTGATTGTAGTCTACAGCCTTTTTGCAGACAGGCATGAGAGTGGGATCAATTTGTGGGATGAATTTGATTTTGAGTGACATTCCAGCTTTTATTTCCTGTGTATTCAGTTGTTGAACAACAGAAACGGAAAATTACAAAAATGTTTTAAGCAGCTATGATTCAGCACAGTAACCATGCTGTGTGTGTCCTGCTGCTTACCAGATGTTAACTGTGAATCACAGTTTTGTTGCGTGCTGACCAAAATAAAATGAAGCGGATATTAAACCGTTTCCCTGTTTTTCAGGCATTCCAGTCTGGATGATGACCTTCACAGCAACAACCTGAAAACTCTCATATAAACCTACGTCATTTCCACACATTAACAGAAGCTCTGAATTACCCTTCTTATGGTGGAGGTAGTTAGTGTTGTTAGTGCAGAGACAGGGACACGATCTGTCAGCTTCACAGCTTCCAGTTGTGTTCAATTGCTGTGGTGCCCAAGCCAAGCTGGAAGGAACTGGGCTTCAAGGCCTGGGGTGTAAACGCAGCCAGAGAACCTAAGCAGCCGGCAGAACAGAACTAAATGCTCTAGTCTGGTTTAGTCACCATAGTAACCATATTAACCCTCCCTCTCTCTCTCTCTCTCTTTCACACAGACACACAAACCCATCATCCAATCTTGCTTC